>VDFB02179234.1:89199421-89245159 GCA_007258455.2 Sequoia sempervirens
TTTGGACTCTTAAGGGAAATCGCCGGTCCAATGTAGCTCGGAGTGATTCGGCGTATTTGGGTGCAAAAGAGGACCATCCCTGGCGTAAACGTACAACAAGATGAGAGTGTGATGCTAATCTAGGTGTTATGTGTAGCAGATCAAGCTTGTTGTCATGCAAATGCTGAATGATGGTTGATTGGTAAGCTTATTACCACAGTGATGTTACAATGGTTTTTCTTTGAAGCAAGGAAATTTGTGTTCACTTATCATTTTTTAGTATTATTATTCTACGCTTTCTTGTGTAACATCTAGGCTAGGGGCTTATAAGATGATTGTTATTTTGCTCGAATATGCACATTATGCACTAATTTTTCATTGATCTATGTTCCTTTGTAAGTGGAATGGTTTGAAAGTGTCATTTGTACCTACTAGTACAATTGTAGAATGGTATGGTGTGGTTATTGTGGAGGAACAATGCATTTGTGACATAGTTGTATGGCAAGACTTTCATGGAAATGTTTTGTGAATGCTTTTGCAGGAAAATAGTAAAATGTTAAGGTCTTTACAGTGGAAGGTTGCAGTAGGTTTTGGTTTCAAGGGGAGCTTCTTAGCATATTCTTTATTCTTGATATTTTTAGCTGATATGTTTATTGTGTATGTATGATGTATTAATGTGAGAAGTGACAAACAAGCTTCATCACTATTTCTGTTTGTGATCTCTTTTCATGTTATTATGGATTCAATGGTAGTTGGCATGACACTTCATCTTTTATTTCTCGATGGATATGATACTCTACTTCTGTTGATAGTTCAGTTTGATGTTTCACTTGACAACTTGGTATTTGCATATATTTATATCTAATATTGCTTTAGTTTTTGACATCTTGTTGTTAGTTTGATAGATGAGGACAATGGTATCATGGTACATTTTGGTGATTTTTGATGCTTACCCACTCCTTTGACCTTTGGAATTGTTTTCAAAAGGGGGAGAAAAGTTGATATTTATAGTTGAGATTGACACTACATTGTACAAAAATAAGTTTTTCTTTATTTATCAGTTTCTTGTTGTATATTGGTTTATTGCTACAGGTTCATATTTTTGCATTCTTTGACATTGGTGATCATATACGTTGTTTGACATCAATTCCAAAGGAAAAGTTTGTTGACATTGATTTTGGCATTGATTTCAAGGGATGATCATAGGTGGCATGCATTCAAATAATGAGACAATTTTGTTTTTTGTTGAATTTTCAACTTGGCACATTTTTAGGTAATACACTATATATACATTTGTGGTATTTATTGAAGGTTTATTGTTATTTGGTTGGTTGCAATGAAATATACATTTCTCTATTTCTAGGTGAGTTTGGTATTGATAAGTCATGGAGGCAGCAATACTTATTGAGGCAACAATACTTGATATAATTGGGGTTTAGATCATGTAATGGTCTTTTGCATTTTTTTGGTTTATACTTCAATACTTGATATATTTGACTTTCAAATTAACACAAGGATTTCACTAGGATCCTTGTTCATTATGAAGTTAGACCACTTTCATAAAAGTAAATAGGGAGGATTGACATATATCATTTTTTTTTTTTTTTAGTGACTTTGAGAAAAAACACCGACATAATAAGTTGTTGCATATCTAAAAGGTAATGATGAAATTTCAACATAATGGTTAGTGGTTTGATAATTTCATTTGAAAAGGCTTACCAAGTTCATTATGACCTAAATATTTTTATTAAATATAAGCAACAAATCATTTTTAACACAACCAGCTTAGGGCTCAAAGAAACTTTCAAAGAGTTGGTTGTATTGTGGCTGCAAAGGATGCGTTTTAGGCAATAGACTTGTGGTTTTAGTTTCTATAGATAAGTCAATCTTCATTGATTAAGTTGCATTGTATTTATCTAAAAATTAGTTGAGTGTTTATTGTCTTTGCATTTGTTAAGGTTGATTTGTGGTTGCATTATGTATGGCTATCAAATTTGATTCAAAGTCTATCATTTCAATCTTGTTCAATTTTCATACTCTCATTATGTTTTGGTATTGAGCACACATGTAAGTTTATTGTCTAATCTTATGTATATCCTTTTGCTAGTGCAAAGGCTCTCTAAAGGTATTGTTGTTCCTATTTTGTATTGTCTAGGGCATAGTTTTGTTACAAATACATTGTTGTTTGTAAAGTGAAAACTAAAGTTTATTGATTGGATTGGTGTGGAGCATTTTGTGTAGTTTGCATACCTTGATTTAGATGCAATGTAAATAATATACCAGTGTGTATTACATATGTCTAAGGTGCATAGTGTTTATTTCATCAATAATAGTTTAAGTGGCTGGAAATGCTTTGAGTTTGAAAGATGTGCAATGCAATGTAATCAGCAATATGAATAAGCTACATAATATAACCATTCTTTTTATGCTATTGTACATCAAGATATTTAACCATTGCTCACTTGATTAAAATTTCAAAGACTTTAATTATGCACATGAGGAGGCAATTAAATTTCGATTGTCAACTTCTATATATGAAATTACCCAATAATCAAGTGTATGTCCATATACAAAAATGGCATCAACGCCAAATCAAACAAAATTTTACAATATGTGGCATATGCCATCTGGGTAACTATTCAATATTTACATGCCAAAATGTCTATCTCATTCTAAACTACTGGTGGATCATCAAAATGGAGCCTCTTTGAAGCTTTTCGTTTCTCACGGTATTTGAACAAAGAAAAAGTCAAACCACAATTAAGATTAGTTATACTATATAATTTAAAATCAAATAATTAACATCAAAATCAATATACATTAAATTATAATTGGACTCTAAAATTGTAGTCTTGATTACCTGAAATATCTGTCTCTTCAAAGGGTTAGGAGTTCTAGAATATGCCCCTCTCAAAGAACCAACCAAACCATCTTTTGTAATTTCAATCTATATAGGTGAACAAAAAACATAAAAGCAGTCAAGAAGTTAGCATCTGATTGTCATTATTAGGAACATATAAATGCAAACCCACAAAATAAAATGAACACATACTTCTTTAGGTGTTTCAACACCTCCTTGAGCTTCTTCAACACCTACTCCTTCGGGGGTTCCAATAAATACTTGCCGGGTGTTGTGGCCCTTGTCAACAAGGGCGTATAGCTCATAATACCTTGCACATAAAAATGACAAGTACATATGAAACTACCAATCTATGTCGATGTATGTATAATCAATATAAGATCTTAAAATTCTTAATTCAATCAAATTTGAGTTCAATTACCTTGCCTTTATCCAACATTACACTTCCATAGTCGAACAAGTACTTTTACCAAACAAGAGGTATTTCCTACAAGAGGAAAAGAAAATAAACATATAAGTTATTATATAATTTCATTTTAATGACAATTCAAAGGACAAGAAAGTATACTATAAATAAATGTAAATGAATGAGTGCAAAAATATATACTGTGTGCGTGTCCAGGCCAAATGAAATGGCCCTCAAGGTGCTATCTGTCACATTTGTCAGCTCCTCCTCGGACATCAACTGTTAAATAGACCATGCAAATAAATATTAGTACATTATACTATCTCTTATTAATATTCATTTAAAAATAAATGCAAGTTATAAATTCACAACTTAAATTTTATCTGTGTCACGAGTCCAATGTCCCCCTCTCTAGCGAGGGAGAGGGCTACGTATGGTAATGCTCCACTCCTAGCGTCGATCTATAATATCCACATGCGTGGAAGTCATAATCCCGAGAGAAGTCTAGGGATGCTTTCGTGAGGCTCTACAAGAGGACCCAAGCATTTGGCACATGGAGCAAGTATGTGGTACACAAATATGTGGACTGATGGGGATGATCTTGTGACACTCGAGCCATCCTGCTTGCTCTTGAGAATGTGGGTAGAGCTACTATAGAAGCATCTTGAAACCAAAGACCACTCAAAGAGTGAATAGCATCGATGATGCGATGGCGGCGCATCTTGCGCATAATATCACGGATGGTATCTTGGAAGTGGTGAGGAGAGGAGGGAGGGAACATGTGGGCGGGGTATTACTCTAGCGCGCCTCTATCCTGGGGCATACCTCCACCAACGCCCTGGAAGGGTCTAATGTCAAAGTAATTGACATGATGCCCTAACACAAACTCAGCATATAATTTTTTTATAAAGTAAAATGGTACATCCAAATTGTTGTTAGGTGGTTTCAAAAAAACCATACACCAACGATCCCAAAAAATTTCTACAATGTTTCTATGAGTGCACCATTTTATAGAAAGTTTTGTTTTATTAACATTAACTGGCAAACCAGTGCGGGGGTTAACAAATAAAGAGGCTATTTGGGCTTTGGTTATCCCAAGATCTTTCACATCATCATAGGACAATCCACATGCATAATATTCTCTCATATTTCGCCCGATAGAAAGGCGTATGTTAGAGGAGGGGTTTCAATATTTTTAATTATTTCATTCATTGTGTTTGACATCGAGAATGTCGAGGACTCTTATTATAAACTTGAAATGCCCTTAATTGTTGCAATTTTTGAGTGGTCTTGAATTGATGGTTTGTGGAGGTGGTGGGAGGTGGTGGTGGTGGAGGTGGTGGTGGTGGAGGTGGTGGAGGTGGAGGAAGTGGAGGTGGTGGAGGTGGTGGAGGTGGTGGAATTGGTGCATTTTCATTGTCAGTAGCCATAATGCCTGATTCAATATAAAAATAAATCAATCTAATTAAAATTAGACAATATAAATAAAAATATTTATAAAAATACCCTAGTTTATAACAAAAATCTATAAAATTTTCTAATTTTTAATCCAAATACATAAAAAATTCTATTTTTAAGTAAAAATCCATTGCAAACATTCAAATTTTATCAAAATCCATGCTAAAGTTTGGTGGTAAAGGTTTAATTGTTTGAATATGACCAATTGGAGGAAGTTGAATCATATTCTTGTTTAACAATTGCAACATGATCACATGGAGAGAATCAAACAACTATGAAAATTTCCTATCTCATGGCCTAAATTTATATCTAGAGTTATGTTTACAGTAGTTACTTCTGTCTCAATATTATGGGCAGTTTGACATGAATGTTTATCAAGTAATGAATATTTTGTTTTTCTTTTTAAATGATTGATAGTTGTTTTGAGGCATGACTTATATGATTGACCAATACGAGCCTATGAAGGGGTACCTTCATACCAACTAATCAATATTCGATAATCATGAAGGGTTATACAAAAGCGTGTTAAGGATGGATATTTCATTAGCTGATTTTCGCACAAGAAAAACCATGAGACCATGGCTTATTTGCTACATTATGCTTTTGATAGATCTTTTCCAAGCATCCATAACTTGTTCATAGCGAGGTCTGTTTTAGGGTTTTTAGCTATAGCAGCAAAGGTGATGAAGCTGTTTGATAAAATGCTTTGGTAGACATGTATGAAAAATATTATTAGCATGAACAAGAAGCGATGAGCTGCTTGAAAAAAATGTCTCAAAATGCCAGTCTCTCATGGTGATGGAATGCATAGCCGAATGCCATGACAAACAAATTGCTATGGATTGTCATGGCATTCCATCAATGTGAGGCTGCATTTCTTTTGAGGCATTTTTCAAACAATTCAACTACCCTTGTCTATGTCAATACTATTATCTTTGGTAGATTTTTCCAAGCATCCACTAGCTTGTTTGAAAGCACTTGTTTTAGGATTTTACCCATAGCATGAAAGGCGTTGAAGCTGTTTGATAAAATGCTTTGGTAGACATGTATGAAAAATGTGGTAGCATAGAAAGGTAGTGAACTATTTGAAAAAATGCTTCAAAAAAATGTGGTCTCATGGTGATGGAATACCATAACGAATGCCATGACAAGCAAATTGCTATGGATTGTCATGGCATTCCATCACCATGAGACCACATTTCTTTGAGACATTTTTTGAAACAGTTCACTGCCTTGTCTATGCTATTGCTTACCATTATTCTTTGATAGATCTTTTCCAAGCATCCATAACTTGTTCATAAGCAAGTCTGTTTTAGGGTTTTAGCTATAGCAGCAAGGTAGTGAACTGTTTGATAAAATGCTTTGGTAGACATGTATGAAAAATGTGGTAGCATAGACAAAGTGTGCTTGAAAAAAATCTCAAAAATGTAGTCTCATGGTGATGGAATGCCATGGCCGAATGCCATGACAAACAAATTGCTATGGATTGTCATGGCATTCCATCAATGAACTGCATTTCTTTGAGGCATTTTTCCAACAATTCTTTGCCTTGTCTATGTTATTAACTACTATTATGCTTTGGTAGATTTTTCCAAGCATCCATAGCTTGTTCGAAAGCACTTGTTTTAGGCTTTACCCATAGCATGAAGGCGTTGAACTGTTTGATAAAATGCTTTGGTAGACATGTATGAAGAATGTGGTAGCATAGAAAAGGTAGTGAACTATTTGAAAAAATGCTTCAAAGAAATGTGGTCTCATGGTGATGGAATGCCATAGCGAATGCCATGACAAGCAAATTGCTATGGATTGTCATGGCATTCCATCACCATGAGACCACATTTATTTGAGGCATTTTTTGAAATAGTTCACTGCCTTATCTATGCTATTGCTACCATTATCTTTGATAGATCTTTCAAGCATCCATAACTTGTTCATAAAGCAAGTACATTTTTAGGGTTTTAGCTATAGCGACAAGGTAGTGAAGCGTTTGATAAAATGCTTTGGTAGACATGTATGAAAAATGTGGTAGCATAGACAAGGCAATGAACTGCTTGAAAAAAATGTCTCAAAGAAATGTAGTCTCATGGTGATGGAATGCCATGGCGAATGCCATGACAAGCAAATTGCTATGGATTGTCATGGCATTCCATCACTATGAGACTGCATTTCTTTGAGGCATTTTTTCAAACAATTCACTGCTTTGTCTATGTTATTGCTTACTATTATGCTTTGGTAGATTTTTTCCGAGCATCCATAGCTTGTTTGAAAGCACTTGTTTTAGGCTTTTACCCATAGCATGAAGGCGTTGAGCTGTTTGATAAAATGCTTTGGTAGACATGTATGAAGAATGTGGTAGCATATAAAAGGTAGTGAACTATTTGAAAAAATGCTTCAAAGAAATGTGGTCTCATGGTGATGGAATGCCATAGCGAATGCCATGACAAAGCAAATTGCTATGGTTATCATGGCATTCCATCACCATGGTTCCATTTCTTTGGGCATTCAAGCTGGGATCATGCCTTGTCTGCTAGATCTTTCCAAGCATCCATAACTTGTTCATAAAGCGTGTTTTAGGGTTTAGCTATAGCACAAGGTAGTGAAGCCCAGTGAACTGTTTGATAAAATGCTTTGGTAGACATGTATGAAAAATGTGGTAGCATCGACAACTGTCACCATTTGATATTTATGCAGTTGTAGTATGTTTTGTGCAATGTAATCAGCGATATGAATATAACCAACAAAAATCTATTTTCTATAATTCATGGATTGAACTCTGTATTTTATTTGCTCTCAATGTTTGTATGCTATGGAAATGCCATTACATTTTAAAAAAAAGTAGTTTCTTACTATTTTTCTTCAATTTTTTATGTTTTTTTGCAAATCTACCAAAAAACCCTAGTTTTTTCTACCAAAAAACAATATTTTGAAAAAAATCAATTAAAAATAAACAAATCTAATTGAAAATTTGATTAAAAATTAAAAATTTTACCTGATAGAGGTGGATTCCAAATCGGATATCGGATTTCGCTCTCCACTATGCGCCCCCCGCCGATGAGCCGAAAATAAAAATGAATGAGTTTTGGTCGCGGCTTTTTTTTATATATACAGTTGACCAAAATCGGATATCCGATTTGAATCGGATATCCGATTTGGATCGGATATCCGATTCCTTTTGCTTATGTCAGAATGAGATTTAGCCTTTTGCTTGGGTCGGAATGAGATTTGTTTTACACTGAACAAAATCGGATATCCGATCCAAATCGGATATCTGATTCCTAAAACTAAGTTTTCCCTCTGCCTCGGTAGTCACCCCAGCTCCAAAAAGTCAACTCACCATTTTCGCGTTTTTGAGTCGTAGAAACACGTATTTTTTCCTCCATTGCCACTTTTTGGCATACCATGATCCTGCACATGCCCAATCCTAAGATTCAGAATGAGGCTAGGCGATTTGGTTTTTAAGTCCAACACTGTATTCCAGGTACCTCTCTATCCAAGGACAAAAGCACGGGTCCAGGACGATAGTGTGGCGTGCTAGCGTCTCTCAGGTGCTCTAGCATCCGTACAACCAAAGGACCAAAAGTACAATGAGAACTGCTAGAAAAAGAGCTAGTAGCCTAACTAGTTACTTCTAAGAGAACGAAACAATACTATGAAATACGAGAAGTACAAATGAATGAGATAAAGTAAATATACCAAAGCTAAGGTGACCAAGATGATTTCGTAGATCTTGTTTTCTAGCTAGCTCCACAAAGCACATTCTCTTGCACACAAAAAGAAGGAAATTGTTGGAGGGCTATATAGGGGTTTTCCTCAATTAGACCCCCATTTTGGTGTTTCCACCTCCACATATAGCCAAGATTGCAACAATAGAGAAAATATATAATAAAGAAGGAAATGAAGTAAAGAAAACAAAAGCACTACAAAACAATGTTATGTTACTCAAACCAAATCGTAGAGGAGAGGAGTGGAAAGCTTACCACCTCCACCAAGAGCTCACTAGCCAATTGAGGAGAAAATGAGAGTACTCGAGCCTCTACTATAATGGTTGTTTTCCACACTTTCTCTATAGAGTTGATGAAGTGTTGTTGTTTCTACTATGGAGTGCAAAGTGTTCCTAAAAGTGCTTGAGAATGCTGGAAGTAATGCTAGAGAGTGTGAAGAAGATGAAATGAACTTGCTAGAGGATGAAATGGAAGAAGGAAGAGTGAATTTAAAGGGAGAATGAGAAAAATAGACATATTCGGGTCGGTTGGTCAAAGAGGGTATTACAAATTGACCCTCAATGGGAAGTGTAATGCCTCTGCAAGAATCTACTAGGGACATAAGCATGCCACACAGACGTCTTTGTGTTGTGTGGGCATCCCTGATAGATATTCCTCTATTGATGCATAGAATAAATTCCAAGTGGAACGAAGGCAGCGGGATTATGTGGAATTTCTCCTTCGGATTTGGTTTTCTATAGTGAAGAAGGGAAAAAGGGGAATTTGCATAAGGGGTGAAAATTCGCTCCTATACATTTTTCCCCCACTTTAGTGAGCACGAATACTAATGAGTGCTTCAATAAAGTAGATTGAAGAATGAATATGGTTAAAAATGTATACCTGAACCGTCAAGGAAGTAGACCACGATCTAGAAAATTTGAAGGTGCATGGCAAGCAAAGGACTTTACAACCCTATGAAACTTGAAGCTAAAGAATGAAAGCATCTTACAGGCCCATAGACCTACAAGGAGGCAACCCCCAAGATCTCTCACATGAAGGAATCCCTGAGAAGTAATTGCCTCACATGATCTCAGGCCTATAGGGAGGGTGTCCTCCAAAATCTCTCACATGAAGTAAACTGAGAAAAAGTTCCTATAGACCTACAGACCTATAAGGAGGCATCCCCCAAGATCTCTCACATGAAGAAAGAAAAGAAAGCACCTTACAGACCCACAAACTTGCAAGGAGGATATCCTCCAAGATCTCTCGCATGAAGGATACCCAAAGAAAGCACCCTATAGACCCACAAACTTGTAGGGAAGGTGTCCTCCAAGATCTCTCACATGGAGGAAACTGAAATAAAGCACCCCACAAACCCACGGACCTACAGGGGAGCCACCCAAAAGATCTCTTGCATGGAGGAAGCTCAAAGGTAGTACCCTTCAAATCCATAGACCTGCAAGGAGGTATCCTCCAAGATCTCTCGCTTGGAGGAAACCAAAGGAAGTAGACTCCGTAGAGTCGAGAAGCGATGACATATTTACCCGTAGATAGAACATGTCAAAAAGTGACCATGTAGGCAAGTAGATGGTCACACAGATTGTCAAAAATTTGGAAAGATTTCAAAGGGGTCCCTTGAGAATCTGATGTGAAGGAAAGGGGTCCACTGAAGGGACGGACTATTTGAAATTACAAAAGGGATCTTTCTTTCTCAAATCGATTCATCATCAAGGAATCCTTCCAAAATATGTTCACTTCATCAAGGAATTCGAAAGGAAGAAAATACCCCCAGGTGAGGGGAAGGTCAAAGCTACTCCCGCCTCGTAGGGAAGGTCCTCAACTTCTTTCTTTACGAACCCATGATGAAGGAAACACGTTTCGTTAGGGTTTCAAGTTGAGAATGTGATTTCTTGAAGAAAGGTTTGCAAATATTCTTGAGAAATGATATGTTGGCAATGAATACATTTTCTAAGAATCAAGATGTTGTAGAAGTGGTTTTGTCACACATAAAATGGAAAACTCAAGCAAAGAAGAGAGAAATATAAGAAAAAAGATGAAAATAAACAAACAAACAAAGGGTATAGGGGTAGCCTAATATTTCAGGGTCAGAAATTCTCATAAATATAATAAGTATAATAAATGAACTATCATCAACCCCCTACTATATCAGACCATGTGAAAAATACATGAGAAGACAAAGTAAAAATAAAAATTTGGGTCAACATGGAAGGGAAGCCTAAATGCCCCCAACACTTTGCATCATCCCCAATTTATCAAAAATCAATCACAAACATGGAAGAATGATGATACAAATAGAAAAAGGCTTACGAAAAAAAAATCAAACCTATATCCAAGCACCGTCAAGGGTGACAAGGTTCATTAGGAACAAACAACATGATCATGGGGGAACACATCACAACACACGCACATCTAATCTAAAGATAAAGAAGGGGCCTCCCCCTAACACTGATCGACCAAGAGGTCATCTGCTTCCCACTCTAGATCATCGTAGGGAGAAGGAGGATGAGCCTATAGTGGTGGAATGTTATGTGGAGGTGCTTCTGACCCTCCCACAACAAGGCCTAGGGAAGAGGGCCTCACAATGTCCTCTCCACCAAGCTCTTGTGGAGCTAAGGTTAGCGATTTCATGAAGATCAGTGACAAGGCCAAAACTTCATCCACAGAGTTAAACATACACCTTGCAGGAGTGTCATTTTTAACTTCAATATATGGGGAAGGTTTTGTTCAAGATTCATAGCTAGGCTCATCGAATGATTCAAAAGTGGTGACTAGCTCAGGAGAAACTAGGACTAATTTTGTCACTAGGACAGAACAAGTCAGCATAGGACCACCTTTCAGAGAAGGTGGGCTCCTCTTATGTCATCCATTACTAGAAGGACCACCATCCACCTTCTACTCCACCGTGGGATGTGAAATCCACACAAATGAAGCGAGAGGCATAGAGGAAGAGGAGAAGAAAATTGTAGTAGACAACACCGAGGTTTTTGTCATGTCTACGGGTTTCGAGAAAGGTGGGACATCCGGAAGGGACATCAAGAAAGGTAGTTCTGCTAAAGGAGCAATAAAGACCTACACCATTTAGGGCCAGGCACACTTACAGTGGGAACCTAAGGAAAAATGGAACTAGGCTAAATGGGAGTAGAGGGAAGGAGAGAGGAGGACACTGCGGAAGGCTCAGATGGCAGGGCAGTCACTTCCTCTTCCATCCTTTGTAGGGAAGCTTGCTCAGCCGTGGGAGCCTTTTGCTGGTGCTTGTGCTCAAACGCAAGGAAATTTATTCTACTCTTCAAATCAGAGGCCAGAGGTTGTGAAGGAATTGAAGGCTCCTCTTCAGCCATAGGAGTATCCACTACAATAGTTTCTGACAGAGGAAAAAACTCTTGAATAGGAGTAGGAGGAGTAGGTTGGGAAATAGGAGGAGTCAACTCAAGAGCCTCGACAATAGGCCTCTTCCCATTAACTACTTTGGGAGTAGGAATAGTAGGAGGCCATAGATGAAATTCCCTTTGGGAACCTTTCTTTCTCCCATACAAGTAATACATTGGTCTAGGGTATTCATTAGGGAGATCTAATATCTTGATCTTGGGCCTATGCCAAGGAGGTATCATCGGACGCAGTGGATAATCATCTGACTTTCTCATCCAATACTCTTCCCAGGAAAGGGGAGAGGATGAGGCAACTCAAGGAGGGGCTAATTTCTCCTTTCCTTTATAGGAAGGAGGGGTAGCCAGCATAGACTTCTCCTTTTCTTTATGAGAAGAGGGAGCAGCTAGTGCAGGCTTCTCCTCTTGGGAACAGGAGGTAGTCAGTGCAGGCTTCTCCTTCTCCTCTTGAGAAGAGGACACAATCGATTGTTGTACTACAAGAAGGATCAGTTTTGGCTATCCCTTGCACCAAGTCTTATACTTTACATAATTCTTGTAAAGTAGGTTCATCCTAGGAGGAAGAAAACCAACTAGGGCGGCCCAAAATTGATCCAATGAATATCCACCATGGGACACCAAAGGCTGGTATCTAGTGTCATGCACATGCATGACACCTTCATGGGAAAACTTTAAATATTTTTGAACAATGGAGGTGATTCCATTCAAGGAAGCTAGCCAAGGTATGCCTAGCTTTAGCCTAAATAAATCTGACTCTAGAATGACATGGAAGACCATGTCAATGACCCTAGGTCCAACTAGGACATACAAGGTTATCAAGCCATACGGTTTGAGACAAAGACCATCATGCGTACAAATGGTGGATTTTATTTATTCATGCTCTTCCCTTTGTAATGAATTCAATAATAATGTTTCTTCTGTAATAACATTCACATGGCTTGCGGGGTCTACTAAGACCCCCGTCACAATGTTACCATTAAGGTGAGCAGGAATATAGAGGGGAGAGGGCTTGTTGTTTAAGGGAAAGTCCTACAATGTGAATGTCACATCTGGTGAACTAGGTACAGGTTGTGCAGTAGGAGTCATCATGACCATGTTAACATAGTCCTTGGGTTGAGTGATAGAATTAGTGGGATTGATAATCATGTTAGCAGAATGTGACGGAAATGGGTTCGTGTATATCTACAATTCACTATTAGCTTTCGCCACTGATTTATTAGCGTTTTGTTTACTCCCATCAAGATGAATAGTACCATCCTCGATGCAGTCTTGTATCTCATGATGCAGCCACATACAATGTTTGGTATTGTGTCCATTAACTTGATGGTATTGACAATAGGTACTTCCATCATACCAATTAGGGTAAGGCTCCTTAAGAGGCTTAGGTTTCAACAAGGTTACGATCTTATCCTTCAACAATTTTTGCAAGATGAAGGAATAATATTTTGATAACTTTGTGAAATTTCAATTGCATCTGAGGCCATTGTCATTAGTAGCGGCTAATACATTCACAATAGCCTTACCTTTTCTAGAGATCGATACGATGGACTTTCCTTCATAATGGGAGTGCGAGGAGGATCCCCCAAACTGAACCACCATCTGTTGATATTCTCGTAGGGTTGTACACAAATGTGTGAAAGAAGGGTACTTCATAAGGGTGAAATTATCTTACCAAGGTCTTTGTAAGTTCCCTATGAATACCTTTTGCATGTTAGAATTAGGTAGCTGATACAAGATTTCTGAAAGGAGCACTTGATAGCATGTTATAAAATCAATGATTTTTCGTTATCTCCTTGTTTACATCAGATGAGATCCGAAAAGGTCATCTTCAGTCTGATGTTTTCTTGGAATTTTCATAGGAATTGGTTTACAAGTTGATCAAATGAGAAGATGGAATTATTGGGCAAGGAATAGTATCATTTGAGTGATGTATCCTTGAGAGATCGAGGAAATAACTTTTCCATAAACACGTTGTGATGGAAGAAAACTATACATGAGGCGTTAAAGGAAGACACATTTGTCTGTGGATCCCCTTTACAACCATATTTTTCAAATTTAGGAATCTCCATTCCTTGAGGGAAGGGAGTGTTCAGGATTGCTACCAACAACAGACTATTCCAAAAGAAGGATTGAAAAATAGGTTGGGCAGAGGCTTGGGAGAGACTCCCCAACTAGCTCTGCATCTTACCCATATTCTAAAGAAGAGTATTCAGAATAGGGTCATTAGAAGATATAGGGCCAGATGAACCTCCTCTATAACCACCTCCAGAGCCATCTCTAGAACCACCAACTGTGTGACAACTGCTAAAACCACCACTAGGGCCACGTCGCCAATAGGGCCTCCATTGGAGCCACCTCCACTTCTGAAGCCACCACCATGGCCTCCACTGGAACCACCACCACCAGCACTACTTCCACCACTACCACCAAATCCTCCACCACTCATCCTGCCAAAGCCTCTAGAGGTGACAGGAGGGGTGAAGCTAAAACTCAAGGGGATTTTATTCACTTTGATAGTGTTATATTTTTTAGAGGCAGAAGGAATGTTGATCGATGGGACCGCATTGGCCATGTAAATAGATGTGGGAGGCATCAATAATCCTAACTATCCCTCATGCTCTTCAAAAGTGGCTCCTTGTATAATACTAGGATTTTTTGAAGGAGCACATGCTTCAGCCAGACTAGTGAGACTATCTAGGAGTTATATGCTTGTTCGATCTTTACCCACAATATATTTTAACTCACTAATGACTCGAGCGACCCTATCCATCTTTGGGTTTCTTTCCAAGTGATTTTATGAGTTTCCTAACCCTTTAGCAAGGGAACAAACATTGTTCGAAGGAATCTGAATGACCTCATTCTCTTCTATGAATGATGGTGTAGGAGACATAGGAGGAGTGGGGACATGATTGATTACATCCAAGAATCCTACCTCGTCCCTTGAAAAATTATCCCGAGTTGAAAGGCCCAACATAGGTCCAAAGAAAAGACCCATAGAGAAACTAGAGGTGACCTTCATCCTATCCATCGGAAGGTGTTGTATACTTCTCCTAACAATATACCTAGAGGTTATAGACTAGGTGTGATGCTCATAAACCTTCACAACACTTAGGAGTACAACAATCGCAAGGTTCAAGGGGAAGCCTCTGTTGGATGTTGTGGTTGTGTTGTTGATATGTGGTTGTCATTGATGTCAACACTACTAAAATTATTATATTGAAGTTTGTATATGTTGAGGATATTGAGAAAATTGTTAAAGGAAGAGTTACAGAGTTGTTGGTTGCTAGTGGAATAGTAAAGGTCATGAAGGTGTTTTGTTTTTTATATTGAAGATTAGTTTTTTTGGACTAAAGGGTTTATTGCTAAGAGTATCTAGTTTACCTACTAGAAGTTTCAGAGGTTTGCATGAAGATTTGATCGTGCTATGAACAATTGTGTTCTGACAGTGTTTATGTGGTATTTGTCATTGTTCCTTATTGATGTTTATGTGATTCTGATAATTCCTTATTTTTTGGATGCTTCTCTTTTAGTTCTTGTTGATTGTGGATGCTTCTATATCATTCTCTATATTTGTTGTATGTCTGCATTGATCGGTGTGTTCGTGGTCTAAGATTTTTCTCATTTGTGTTTGGGTTTTCATGTTCTTGGCCGACATCATGGTTGTAATGTGTTGCAAATCCTTGAAGATTAAATTTTAATTTTTGGCACACTTGAGGATATTGTTTTGGATCACATCATAACATTATTCAATGGTGTATGATTCACATTGCAAATTTATTTGTAAACTTGGGTCGACATTGTAAATATGTTTTATATTTTTGGCTGACTAAGTTGTTGATGTAATTTCATGTTGTGGATATATAAGAGTGTTTATTTGATTGAAGTTAGTGGTGTGTGAAAGAAAAGGAAATCCAAAGAAAGAGAAAGTGCAAAAACATTGATCTAATCATTTGATTGTAGAGCAGAGTGAGAAGAAGGTTTTCTATGCTTAACTAGAACTGTAATTAGGCTTGTGTAGAAGCTATTTTCTCAGTTCACACCATGTGGATCTAATCCAAATCACTGTGTATTGTTGGGCAGTGAGCTCTAGGTAGTGTGCTTGAATGCATGTGCATTCCCATTATTATTCTCATTATACTTTTAATAGGGTATAGTATTGTGGACTAACATCCACTGTGGTTTTTCCCCTAACAGGGTTTCCACGTAAAAAAAATCTTGGTGTTCTCTGTGTTTCTGATGTGTTAATTTTTTATGGTTCATTGTTCCTTGATCAAATCTAAGGTTAAGTTAAGTAAATTTTGAAAAGTTTAAATATTTTGTGACAACTGATTCACCCCACCTCTCAGTTGTCTATCCTTGTTTTTCCAACAATTGGTATCAGAGCAGGTTCCTCTGAAGAATTTTAAAAGCTTGAGGTGATCCGAGATGGCATCATACAAGAAGGAAAATCCTAGATTCGATGGAACAAACTACTCATTGTGGAAAGCCAAGATGGAATGTCATTTGAGGTGTATTGGAGAACACTTCTAGAAGATTACAAAGAATCCATATGTTGTTCCTCATAATGGTCCTTCAACTGTTGATGAGATTAAAGAGGTTGAGAATAATGTCAGGGCTATGGAAGCTTTGTTGAGTGCTCTAACAGATTCAAAAATGAAAAATGTGATAGGTTTGAAGACAGCTCATGAGATTTGGATGAAGTTGGAAACTTTGTATGATGGAGATGTACATGTGAAGATGGCTAAGCTATATAGTTTGAAAGGAAAGTATGAAAATTTGAAGATGGGTGAAGATGAAAATATCTCTTCTTTTATGAAAAGAGTAAATGAAATAGTGATGGGTATTAGATGTGTCAGTGGTACCTTGGAAGAGGAAGAAAATGTAGCTAAAGTGCCCATATCATTGCCTCCCTCTTACAAAGAAAAATCTCATGCTATTGAAGAAACCAGATCATTGATGAATATGACAAGAGATACGCTGATTGGAAAAACTTATTTCCTTTGAGTTGAGTGAATTTGGTGAATTTTTTCTCAAGAATGAATCTGTATTCAAGGCTACTATATCTGGAAGAAACAAGCAAAGATATGATCTGAGAGAGTGTTCCAAAAAGTCATCCAAGTATGATGAAGAATTGAAACATCATGAAGATGAAGAAAGAGAGGTATAAGAATTGGAAACACTGATTATAAAGAAAGAAGGAAGAGGAAAAGGTAAGTATAAAGGAGTGTTACATATTAAATGTTTTTCTTGTAGTAAAATAGGTCATTTTGTATCAAGGTGTCCTAAAATAGTTCCTAGATCTAAGCCTAACAAATCTAGATTCCAAAAGAAATGTTACTATGCTAAAGAAGGAGTGATTGATGATGAGTCTGATAAAGATAATGGAAATGAAGATGAATGGGTGTTCCTTTCTATCAAGGAAAATTGTCTAGTAGCTACTAAATCTGCAAAAGTTGAGAAAGCTCTTGCAGCCTAAATTGAAGAAAAGGATGAGTGGGTTATTGACAGTGGATGCTCATATCATATGACTAGTGACAAAATAAAATTTGTAAGTCTTGAGAAGTATGACAGTGGGGTTGTATGAATTGGAGATAACAATGCTGGTGTGATTCATGGAAGAGGATCTATTTTTCTTGGTGGTAAGCATAACACTGATGATGTTCTTTATGTTGAAGGCTTGAAGCACAACTTGCTGAGTTTTGGACAGATGGTTGACAAGGGTTATAATCTTTAGTTCAAAGATGGAAGGTGTTGGATACTTGGAAGATTTGGAAAAGTAATTGCTTCAAGTAAAAAGATAGAAGGTAATATTTTTCACCTAAATGCTGCTAGTGAAAGTTTTTAATTGCTCAAGTAGATGAAAGCTGGTTATGGCATAGGAGGTTGTGTCATGTGAATTTTGATAACATTTTCAAAGTAATCTCCACTCAAGCAGTATGAGATCTACCTAAGCTAGTAAAGCCTCCTAACACAATTTGCAAGGAATGTCAGATGGGTAAATAAACTAGAGTTTCTTTTCTTAGCAAACAACATCATACAAATGGATTACTGGAGCTGGTACATACTGATCTATGTGGTCCCTCCAAAGTCAGAATTCTTCATGGAGAAAGGTACTTTATGCTACTTATTGATGATTATTCTAGGATGATATGGGTTGCTTTCTTAAGAGAAAAATGTGAAGCATTAGAGAAGCTCAAAAGTTTCAATGCTATGGCAGAGAATGAGAAAGGCCTGGAAATAAAATCATTGAGGTTAGAAAAAGGTGGTGAGTTCACCTCTAGGGAGTTTAATTCCTTTTGTGAAGAGCATGGAATCAGAAGATAATTATTTTCTCCCCAAACCCCTCAACAGAATGTAGTCGTAGAGAGAAAGAACATAAAAATTTTGGATGCTCCTAGAACAATGATGATAGAAGGAAATGTGCCTCACATCTATTGGAGTGAAGCTGTAAGAACTACTATGTACACTTTGAACTAGGTAAATGTCAATGGTAATTCTAATAAGACTCCTTTTGAACTATGGTTTAGTTATAAGCCTACTATTATATATTTCAAGATCTTTGGAAGCAAGTATTATATCAAGAGAGATGAGGATATAGGAAACTTTTGTGCAAGAAGCGATGAAGGAGTCTTTCTAGGTTACTCTACTAGAAGCAAGGCCTATCGGTGCTATAATAGAAGACTAAGAAAAATGGTTGAGAGTGAAAATGTTAGAGTTCATGAGGACTTTGTTAGATCATCCAAATATTGTGGATATGATTTAGATGACCAAGAAGATAGTACAAACAAAGGGAAGAATGTTCAGACATAGAATCAACTTCAAATTGTGCCATATGTTCCAGTAAAACTTCAATTTGTTCTGATAAATCAAGTAAGTCATGAAGAAGAGACAAGTGTAAGTGCAGAAGAAATAAAAAAAGAACTAGAAGCTCAAGAGAGTCCCAAAGTTCCAAGGTATGCGAAGCTAAATTATTCTGAAAATCAAATTATAGGAGACAAGAATAAAGGTGTGCAAACTAGGAGAAAAATTATAGAAGAATATTTCGTGATATCCAAGATTGAGCCTAAAGATGTCAATGAAGCTTGCAATGATGAACACTGGATGGAAGCTATGAAATAAGAACTAATGCAAATTTAAAATAATGATAAATCGATACTTGTTCCCAGACCTAAAGACAAAAATGTGATTGGTACTAAATGGGTATTTCATAATAAGTTGAATGAACAAGGTGAAGTGGTCCGGAATAAAGAAAAGTTGGTATGTACAGGGTATTCACAAATGGAAGGTATTTATTTAGAAGAAACCTATGCCCCTGTTGCCAGAATTGAAGCTGTTAGATTATTTCTTGCTTATGTTTCATATAAGAACTACAAAGTCTATCAAATGGATGTAAATTCAGCTTTTCTGAATGGTGAGCTAGAAGAAGTATATATTGAACAGCCAGATGGATTTCAACTAACTGACAAGGAGGACATGGTTTTTCAATTGATGAAAGCCCTATATTGACTTAAGAAATCCTCCAGAGCCTGGTATACTAGATTGGATAAATGCTTACTAAAGCTTGGATTCAATAAAGGTACTGTTGACAACTTGTATTTCAAGTTAGATCATGACAAAGAGTTGATTATTGAGGTCTTTGTTGATGACATTATTTTTGGAGGAGATGATAATCTATGTATGAAGTTTTCTAATGAAATGAAGTTTGACTTTGAGATGAGTATGATTGGAGAGATGAAGTTTTTTCTAGGATTACAAGTTACTCAGTTAGACAATGGGATTTTCATATCTCAGTCCAAATATGTGAGAGAGATACTAGAGAAGTTTGGCATGGAAGACTCAAAGCCTGTTGGTACTCCCATAGTGACCGGATGCAAGTTAACACAGAATGATGATTCTCCTAAGGAAAATAAAACAAGATAAAGGTCAATGATTGGTGGATTTCTCTATTTAACTCAGACCAAACTAGACATTATGAATGTTGTATGTATGGTTGCTAGATTTTAGGTTGATCCAAAAGAGTCTCATGTGACTACTGTAAAGAGAATCTTCAAATATCTAAAAGGAACAGTTGATTTTGGACATTGGTATCCTAAGGATGATGATCTTACTTTGAGTGCATATACTGATGTGGATTGGGTAGGAGATGTTGATGATAGGAAGAGTACTAGTGGTGGTGCCTTCTTCCTAGGGAAGAAGTTGGTGTCTTGGTTGAGTAAAAAGTAGAATTCCATACTGCTGAGGAAGAGTGTATTGCTACTACGAAAAATAGTACTCAAGTAATGTGGATGAAAAAGATGTTGAAAGATATCATAGTAGTATATGAAGAAACTTCTTAAGGGAGAAAGTGAATGAAAAAAAAGTCATACTGGAGTATGTTCCTACCAAAGAATAGGTTGCAGAAATTTTCACTAAGTCGTTGCCAAAGGATACTTTTGAGTATCTTAGAGGGATGCTAGGGGTAATTACCCCTCCTGATATGAACTAGAAATGCATTTACTTGCATCAATCCATGTGCCTTATAGATATTTTTTGATTTAGATTGATGTTTCCATGGCTACTACTCAAGGAGAGTAATCAGATGTGTAGATATATGGTTCATATCTTGTATGTGGGAAGGTAATGCTTACCTTTTCCATTTATGTCAAAGGGGGAGAAGAGCAATGTGAAAAAACCTTTTGGGGAGAAGACCAGTTGAGGAGAAGAGTCAAAATCTAAGGGGGAGTTAGTGCAGTTGTGTTGATGGTATTTTTCACATCATGTGTTGCCATCAATGCCAAAGGGGGAGATTGTTGGATGTTGTGGTTGTGTTTCTCATATGTGGTTGTCAATGATGTTAACACTACTAGCATTATTGTATTGAAGGATGTATATGTCGAGGATATTGAGAAAATTGTTGAAGGAAGAGTTACAGAGTTGTTCATTGCTAGTGGAACAGTAAAGGTCATGAAGGTTTTTTGTTCTATACATTGAAGATCAGTTGTGGACTAAAGGGTTTATTGCTAAGAGTATATATTTCATCTACTAGAAGTTTTAGAGGTCTGCGTGAATATTTGATCGTGCTATGAATAGTTGTGTTCTGATAGTGTTTTTGTGGTCTCTGTCAATGTTCCTGATTGAAGTTTATGTGATTCTAATAATTTTTGTTTCTATGGATGATTCTTTGTTAGTTCTTGTTGGTTGTGGATGCTTCTAGATCATTCTCTATATTTTTTGTACATCCATGTTGATCAGTGTGTTCATGGTAGAAGATTTTTCTCATGTGTGTTCAGGTTTTCATGTTCTTGGCTGACATGATGGTTGTAATGTGTTACAGATCCTTGAATATTAAAATTGAATGTTTGGCATGCTCGAGGATATTTTTTTTGGGTCACATCATAACATTAGCCGACGGTGTATGATTCGCATTGCAAATTTATTTGTAAACTTGGGCCGACATTGTAAATATGGTTTATATTTCTAGCCGACTAAGTTGTTGATGTAATTTCATGTTGCGGATATATAAGAGTTTTTGTTTGAGTGAAGTTAGTGGTGTGTGAAAGAAAAGGAAAGCCAGAGAAAGAAAAGTGCACAAACATTGATCTAATCATTCAATTGTAGAGCAGAGTGAGAAGAAGGTTGAGAGAAGTGTGAAGAAGGTTTTATGTGCTTAACTGGAATTATAATCAGGCTTGTGTAGAAGCTATTTTATCAATTCACACCCTATGGATCTAATCCAAATTACTGTGTATTGTTGGGTAGTGATCCCTCTTGTATTTGGGTAGTGAGCTCTAGGCAGTGTGCTTGAATGCATGTGCATTCCCATTATTATTCTCATTATACTTTTAACAGGGTATAATATTGTGGACTAACATCCACCGTGGTTTTTCCCCTAATAGATTTTCCACGTAAAAAAAATATTGGTGTTCTTTGTGTTTCTAATGTGTTAATTTTTTATCATTTTTTGTTCCTTCATCAGATCTAAGGTTAAGTTAAGTAAAGTTTGAAAAGTTTAAATATTCTGTGACAACTGATTCACCCCCCCTTGCAGTTGTTTGTCCTTGTTTTTCCAATAGCCTCGACACCAATGAATGAATAGATGTTGGTTCACGTTGGGTTCACCAGGAATGTAAGAGAGGGGGATCGACCATGTGCAAGGCCCTAGGTCACGGTGGGCCAAGAGTGAAAGGCTGCCCTAACTTACCTTAGCTTAAATGGATGTTTCAAATGAGGATGACAATAATGAGGACTATAAATTCCTGCAAGCACTCTGTAATTTCGAGATTTAGAATGAGGCTAGGCAAGTTGGTTTTTGGGTCCAACACTATATTTCAAGTAGTTCTGTGTTTTGTTGATGTGCTTTTATTCACTTCTCAACATAGGCAGTGCGTAGGTGCACTACCTCTCTTGAAATACAATCTTCCACAATCAGATTACAGAACACTATCCCAAGGTCTCTAATGTCAGGTCTTGATAGTGCTTGGAATATCTGAGTTGATGTTATATGATTTGCTGGAATCACAAGGTGGACTTATGGATGAGTTACAAAGTGTGGGAAGTTGGGTTTACAAATGCAGTTTCAAAGTGCTGGAGGTGAATGAACAGTAGTTGTCCACTCAAAACAACAAGCTAAAACTCATCAAGTTCATCTGATTTAGCTTCATGGTGATGCTTGAGATCCTACTTTAACCAAGGACTAAAAGAAATAGCAAAAGGAGAAGGTTTAAGAAAGTTGTTCTAATCCTAAGCTACGAATGAATAGTAACAATGGTGGTTGCTACAGTAGATAGGCTTCCTAAACTGAGTTTACTTGACCAAGAGAAACCTACAGCTACACAAAACCAGTGCAATCTTCTAAGGTCTACTGATTTTCAAATTACACATACACATCATGAACATGCAATTGAACTAGGTTGTATCAATGACATAAAGAATCCTAGGCTAACTTTGCACAGCAACTTGTTATCAACAAGTGTTAAAATTCTGGGTTGGAAGCTCATCAAATACTATAATAGCAACACCATCATGACAACCATTCAAGAAACTAATACTAAAACTAACATGGAAGGAAGAACCATGCATGCAAGATGAGAAAAATCAAAGAGAACATCCATAAAATCATGCAATGTTGTCTTCTATTGCTGCAAATGTTTTTTACAATAGCTCTCCAACCCTTTACAAAAGAGGGGCAATCCCCTATTTATAGTTTTCCAAAGACCAAATGAATGGCTAGGATTAATTCACAATGAGTGGCCCAGATTTGATTTGCATTAGGGTTTCACCTACCCCTCATTATCCAGAAATTTTAAAATACATCTTTGGCTTTTCCCTGTTTTGTCACCTAGTGCCCAAGTGTTGTAGCAATTTTGTCATTTAGCTGATTACCCTTTTACTGTAGCTAAAATTGCTTGAAACTTGCCTTCTTACTTGATGTGTTTGCAATGTTCTTCCTTGGATCAAACGAGCCCATTGACGACTGGCATCAATGGATTGGTTGCACCTGAGTCAGGTGGATAGATCATCATCATCTAGCGAGAAGTAGCACAACTCCCCTAATGGGCCTCCCTGACGGACCTGCAACAGGCTCAATAAATCCTGCATACACAAAACATTAAAAGGTTATAATATTCATATTTGAGCTCATTTGGACCATGAACATAAATGCGAGTTCAAGGGTGCTGGCTTCTCCTAGGGAAAAAGGATGGCGGAAGGCCAATGGCCAACAATGGACAACATTTCAGAAGGGTGGACCTGGAAGGCCGGAAGGATGACAAAAAGACGGCAGAAGGCCAACGGCCAACAGCGGACAACATTCCAAAAGGGTGGACCCTAAAGGCCAGAAGGATAGTGGAAAGATGACAGAAGGCCAATGGCCAACAAAGGACAACATTTTAGAGGGGAAAACCCAGAAGGCCGGAAGGATGACAGAAAGATGGCAGAAGGCCAACGACCAAAGATGAACAACATTTCGGAAGGGCGGACTTGGAAGACCAAAAGGACGACGGAAAGATGGAAGAAGACCAACGGCCAATAGAAAACAACATTTCAGAAGGGCGGACCTGGAAGGGCGAAAGGACAATGAAAAGATGGCGGAAGGCCAATGGACAATAGCAGACAACATTCCAGAAGGGCGAATCCGGAAGGTTGGAAGGATGACAGAAAGATGACGAAAGGCCAATGACCAATGGCGAACAACATTCTAGAAGGGTGGACCTGAAAGGCTAGAAGGATAGCAGAAGGCCAATGGCCAACGATGGACAACATTCCAGAAGGGTGGACCCAGAAGGGTGGAAGGACAACGGAAAGACGGTGGAAGGCCAACGACCAAGGACAGACAACATTCCAGAAGGGCGGACTTGGAAGGGTGGAAGGACAATGAAAAGACGATGAAAGGCCAATGGCCAACAGCGAACAACATTCTAGAGGGGCAGACATAGAAGGCCAAAAGGACAGTGGAAAGATGATGAAAGGCCAATGGCCAATGGCAGATAGCATTTTGGAAGGGCGGACCCAAAAGGATGAAAGGATAGCAAAAAGACAGCAAAAGGCCAACAACCAACTGCAGACAACATTCCAAAGTGGCGGACCCGGAAGGCCGAAAGGATGGCAGAAAGATGGCGGAAGGCCAATAGCCAATGACAGACAACATTCTGGAAGGGTGGACCTAGAAGGCTGGAAGGACAGTGGAATGATGGAGGAAGGCCAATGGCTAATGACGGACAGCATTCTGGAGGGGCGAACCCAGAAGGCCAGAAGGACAGTTGAAGGCCAATAGCCAATGGAAAAAAACATTCTAAAAGGGCAGACCTAGAAGGGCAGAAGGATAGTGGAAAATTCAATGGAAGGCCAACGGCCAACGACAGACAACATTCTGGAAGGGTGGACCCGAAAGGCTGGAAGGACAGTGGAAAGACAGCGGAAGGCCAATGGCCAATGAAAGAAAACATTCTGAAGGGGCAGACCTAGAAGGCCAGAAGGATGAGGTCCTCTAGCCATATGGACACAACAAATTCCATAGGGAAACCCACCAAGGGAAACCCGAGGGGGTGGACCTGGAGGGGCCAAAGGATGCCAGCAAAAGCAAACTGCCAAGGGATCCCTACAAAGGAAAAAGGCTTAGTGAAAATCAGGTGAGTTTATTTGGTCAAGGGAATTTTATCATTTGAAGGCACATGACCAATTTAAGCTTAGAAAAAATGGCACAAAAAATGAGACAGGAGCAAAGTAGCTCGTCGAGAGAAAAAAGAGGGGGTCCCTAGCCATGGTAGGGCATGTGTGTAAAACATGAACAACATGTTTGAGGATGAAAGCGCAGGTCCAGGATGACAACGTGACATGCTAGCATCTCTTAGGTGCATTGGTGTCTGTACAACGAGAGGACCAAAAGTACAATGAGAACTGCTAGAAAATGAGCTAGCAGCATAGCTAGTGATTTCTAAGAGAAAAAAACAAAACTATGAATTACACGAATGCGAAATTAAATATACCAAAGCTAAGGTGATGAAGATGATTTCGTAGAAGATCTTGTTCGCCAGCTAGTTCCACAAAGCACATTTTCCTACACACAGAAAAAGGGAAATTGTTGTGGGGCTATTTAGGGGCCTGCCTCAATCACACCCCCGTTTTGGTGTTTCCACCTCCATGAAGAACCAAAATTGCAATGATAGAGAAAATATATGATAAAGAAGGAAATGAAGTAAACATCACAAAAGCACTACAAAAAAGTGTTATGCTACTCAAACCAAATCATAGAGGAGAGGAGTGGAAAGCTTACCACCTCCACCAAGATCTCACTAGCCAATGGAGGAGAAAATGAGAGTACTCGAGCCTCTACTGCAATGGTGTTGTTCCACTTTTGCTCTACAGAGTTGACGGAGTATTTTTGTTGCTGATATGGAGTGAAAAGTGTTGTTGAAAGTGCTTGAGAATGCTGGAAGTGAATGCTAGAGAGTGTGAACAAGATGAAATGAACTTGCTAGAGGATGAAATGGAAAAAGGAAGAGTAAATTTGAAGGGAGAATGAGAAAAACGGCCATATTCGAGTCGGTTGGTCAAAGAGGATGTTATAGGCTCTAGACGCAGAAATTTGTAGGGACATAAGCACATCATATAGACATCTGCGCACTACGTGGACGTCCCTTACAGATATTCCTCTGTCGACACATAGAATAAATGCAAAGTGGAATGAAGGCAGTGGGCTTATGTGGAATTTCTCCTTCGTATTTGGCTTTCTAAAGTGAAGAAGGGAAAAAGGGGAATTTGCATAAGGAGAGAAAATTTGATCCTCTACAATGTCTTCAACATGACAGTGAGCAACAATCATAAGGACAAAAATAAAACAATGTAGCTTTAGAGCCCATCTACTGCACATGAAATATGAGGCATTGAAAACACTAATAGTACCATGACACAACTGCAGTAGTACATCCTTTTTTTCTAGAATAACGTTGTCAAGAATGAACAAGAAGTGTAGGGAATGAATGCATAAAGGATTTGAATGTATGTAAATCACCATGACACCCCATTTCTATGAGGCATACGCTGCCCCTACCTTGTCAACCCTACAAAATTGGCAAGCTAGTGAGATCACTAGCTTGCCAATTCAGTAGGGTTGACAAGGTAGGGGTGTCATATGCCTCATAGAAATGGGGTGAGTTCATAGCCTTCTGATGCAAATAATAATGATGGAAGGAGTTCTAGGGTTTATAGAAGAGCAAGAAAATATGCCTTTGTAGAATATAAGACATTGTTTTAGATTTTGTCATAAATCCACACGCTTTTCCTTCAGGAAAAATTTAAATGTAAACCATAAACCATTACAACTAACTAATGTAATATACACATTTCATTGTCACATATATATGGAATATACGCATGTACATATATTAATTTCTCATAATTTTTGTATGTCAAGAAATACAATAAGTCAATAACAAATATTGCAATAGTGATGGAAGAACATCTTGAAAATCCTCCCATTTCTCAATACTTGTAGCAATACATGCAGGGGAATAATCCTCCCATTTGCAACCCAATCATGAAATATATTGTACAAGAAGAAACAAAAGGAGTTGTTGCCCAGTTTATTTTCTCCAATCCACCTCAGGTGGCCTAGTTATTTTCATTCCAAAATGCTTCAAAACCTGTACTTCCCCTGCTCCCTTGGAAACACATGGGTAGTAACCTCTTTGTGGTTGTGTACTGTCACTAGAATTTGGTCCACAACAATCTTGCAAAAGCCTAACAATTTCAGACATGGACTCACATAAAAATCATTAAAAGACCAATAATTGAATAATGTCATATGTACACCTTCTGACAAGATCTATTCTCACCTTCATGCATGCTGTAAGTAGATCTATTGAAGGTCCTACAATGGTGGTGTGGCCTATCTTTTGCTACTTTCTCATCTCTCAATGATCATACGTATAAATTTCAAATATATCAATGACAATTAAAATAAAACATGGAGCATATAAGAATCCTAGAAATCTACTAAATGGAAAAGAAAGAGAAGATTGAGAACTAGAAAATGTACTAACCAATGTTTCTCATACCACTGAACACTTGCACCAACAACTGATGTTTTTCTTTTCTTAAGTTTACAAACATAAGTATAACCTATAGTCACAAATGCATCAATGGAATTCCTAAATGTATATGACATCAAACACCAATAGAGAATACAAACTTAAAGGTGGTTAATAGAGATCAGCATATAATCATCATTTTGCAAATTAACAATAGTGCAATTTTGCAAACCCTTCTATGATCAAACTTAAACGCTTGAAAGAAAGTAGTGATCAATAACATGACTTTAAAAATTCAATCTGCATACTTACAAATCAACGCAAGGAACCATATGGGTCTATTGTTCTCTTTATTGTGTCAATTATTGCCTTGTAGTCAGACTCACACACTTTCCACAAGTTCTTGTTCATAGGTCTCCCCTTATATGTGATCAAATGAACGTTGGTGGGGATGACAAGGTTTGAGTAGTGAATAATTTTTTGATGCATGTCGAAGTCCTCAAACAACCAAACTACAACATTCTTAACTGGGTACCTTCTAAGCCATGTTCTAGTAACAACCACCAAACTTGTAGTATATTCTATGTTTTCTCCATCTATAATTGGGTCTTCTAATTTATTTTTGGCCTCGATACAACATCACAGGTAATAATTTGTACCCTCTTCATTTTCTTCATCTAAAATCATTGCATAAACATGCCCTGCATTGATATGTTCATCTTGTTATATGTATTTAATGAACATCAAAATAAAACCTGTAAGTAAGATATATTACTTAGTTCTAGTAGGTCTGATACATGATCAAAGTCAATAGATGATTGCATCTCCATGATTTGTAGTTTTGGAGCTCATAAGTGTCAAGTGGGGTTAGACTTCTTACTGACCATTCATCAACCCACTTTGTTCACTCACAATCATTCCAAGCTTGAAGTGTACATGTAGAATGAAAGCATGCCATGTTCTACATATGGATAGTCCATGTACTTGCATTGGAGCTTCTAAAAGAGTGTAGCTTGCTTGATCATGTTATTGTACAACAATCCTCATATTTTACAATGTTAGTTACATCTACTAAATGAAAAAATATATGAATTAAAGAATTACCTTCACTACCTGGACCCATTGCATGATTGCACCACTCGACAATTGATCTTGCATCTACCAAATTTACACTGTCTTTGTACTTTAACTCTTCTCGTGCTAGGGCTCTTTTGATACTTGCACCTACTCCATCATGCTCCACCTTTCCATGCCCAACCTCTGAGTAGTTCCACATATGTTGAATACCATTGATCCTATGAATCCTACTCAACTAGTAAAACATTCTAGCATTCTTGAATTGCGATGTACAGTTATTTGACCATGTGATATGTTCATTGAATGATATTCCCCTACTAGCCAGATCAACATAGAACATCTGAAAGGAACCTTGCACAAACTTGGTAGAATTTGTACGATCATCACTGATGCAAAAGTGATACTCCCTCAATACTTTTTTGTTATCCTTTGTACTATCATTTGCATGAAATAATTCTATATGCACAAATATAGCAACCTACGTGGAGTTGTAGTATTGTGATTGCACCTCGTTTTGTGGCTATAGTGTGTAGTTCTCTGTGAATTCAACAACTAAAATGATGTTATGAAGTGGAAACGTGTCCTTGCATAACTTGATCTATGAGTCCAACCATTGAGCTCTATGTGTATGCCTTGCATACTCATAGGCCACCTAATCATGTAAAATTCCCATATATTGATACACTAGAATCTTATCACTGACCAATTCACACTTCTATGCTTCTTTCCCATCTTTTAGACTATAGGCCACTGTCTTGTATTTTCCAAATTCCACAATTTTGTCTCCAATTGTGTGTGTACTAGCCATGTGTTGGAAAATTGGAAAATGTTGCATGCCACCACAATGATCACATGTTCCATCCAAACATGACTTGTAAAAAATTTGACCATCCTCTCTTTCACATAAAATGGAAGATAAGAATTCCCTTGAGGAATTAGGTGGAGGCCTTATGTTACATTCTTGCAAAAACATTGTCACTATGCATATCTACACATATATGTTTATAAACATCATAATGGTTAGTAAACTTAATATGTACTCTACAAAAAAAATTTGTGCATGTGTGATTTATTTTGACATAAAAATGCTTTAGCATTTCAAAATACCTTTGACATATTTTAATTTCAAGAAACTTATGTACAAAATCAGCAAAAAATTGGGTTTGAGTGGTATCCAAATAATGCTTTGGATGTGGCTCACAGATTTTATTACCAATTCTCCTTCTTACAACATCTTTTTGATTAGGAGAGGTCCTCGTGTTATCCTTCCAATAATCTACTACTAAGATCTCAAGCCTTGAGCAATTCTTTTATCTTTTCGTGGCACTTTGCCCAAGAATGCCCATAACTCATTGCTATTTGGATCCTCCACTCTTTCATGCCTTCCTTTGGCTCTCATTAGAGATGATCTACTTATTTTGAAAGACTTACTTGTCTTTGTAAGGTTCACAATGTTCCTTGTTTGAGTGTTTAATAGTGTTGTTGTCATCACATGCCATGTGGAACAACTATCCTTCGTGCGTGTAGAACCCATGCTCTTGTATGCACTCATCAAGTTCTTTACAACAGAATTTTCACTTGATTCATTTGAAAGTCTCAGCCCAAGAGCCTTCATGGTGGGCCTAAATTTTAGTTGCCTCATCATTTCAACAAATAGTTGGCATCTTCCACCCTAACTTAGCTTCTCAAAAAATAAACTCCATATGCTCTGTGCATATCTTTGACATGTACATTTTGGAATCTCATTAGGCATCCATTTCAAAACATTGGAATCAATATCAATAAAAAATCTAGGTTTTCTATGCAAAACTCTAGGAGGAGTTCTCAAATGTAAATTTGTGTCAACAACATCGGTGATAGATCGTGAACCTTCAATCGGAGGTGAAATTGATGACATACCTTGAGATTTGTTGAGATGATGGAGTCACAGTGTCCCTGATGAAGTTGAAGTCTTCAATGGAGGACCTTTTCCAGGAAAGATATTCAACCAGATAAAAAGTGTTGCAACAATGGAATGCAAAATAGAGATTCTATTATGACGATATGATATATTACAAGAGTACATGTTCTTGATTAAATAGGAAAGAGTGAGAACCTAGAATGCATAAGATGTTGCCAAGTGTCAAAATCACACTACATGTGACAACATGTGAACCCTACCTAGGAAATGATAAAAGATTGAGATAAGTTCTATAAGGATAACTCATCTTCTAGAAGGAATCTTATCCCTACACATGAAAAGGGGAAATTATCCCATTATTTATGATTTATTTAAAAATGCAACCTAGGACTAAATAATGCAAGAACTAAGTTAACTTATGCTAGTGTAATAAATAATTAATTACACTAATACCCCCATAAGTGCAACTTAGGGGGGAAATGAAATGATTATGCAAAGATGATGGATCCCAACTATGAGGCCATGTTAGGTACCCATTTACATGATGAAGATGTAGAAAATATCTCACAACCGAAGAAAAGGGGAAAACCTAGTGGGAACAAAACCCCTCTCCAAAAAGGAGATCAAAAAGATCAAAAAAAATGATGGAAGAGTGATGATTGGAGGACTCAACATCATCCACCCAAGGACTACAACCATCATAAAGATACAAAAAGAAACAAAAAATAGGTGACTAGATATCCCCCCCACAAAGGAGAGTAGTCCCCTCTAGGATGTCTTCAAAACCTGTGATGAAATGATAAGCCAAGTCTACAAGACTTGATGCAAACCCATCCAGATGCCACAAGTTTGAAGAGATGAAGGAATCTTGCCCTGTTGAAACAAATCTCAACTGATAGGTAGATGAGGAAGAAGATGGAGCTAAGAGAAGAGCCAAATCAAGCCAAGCACCACAACCCTAGTGAGGAGGATGAGAACTGCTTCCTACCCTAGAGTCTGGAGAGTGAGGAGAAGGTTGAGGACGATCCCAAAACTTGGTAAACTTGTACGTCCTAGAGTGATTATTTGCTTCTCCATAGGCAACAACTGTGTCAAATTGATCTTGGATGATAGCCAGTTTTGATGTAAACTCAATTGTCAAACCCTCTTGAGCAAGTTGATAAATTGAAAGAAGATTGTGGGTCGTTTGAGGAATATATGAAACATCATACAACCATTCCCCCTCCAAAGAAACATCACAAATAGCAGCAACATTAACAATTTTTGCATTTGGAGTGAACATCCTATCGAACTCTGAAGGTCTCATGTAATCCCAAAGAATATGATCCTGAGAATATGTGACATATCATGAAGCACCTGATTCAATGACCTAGCCTTCCCTTCTATCAACTAGAGTAGTGATGAAAGCATTTCCCTTGCCATGAATCTTAGTTGCAGCAATCCCTACAATGCCTGAAGATGACTCTTCATGAGAAGAAAAGTGAGGTGATTTGAAAAAAGAAGGAGGAAGAGTGATGTTATGATCTCTAAGAATTTGTCTTAGCTGATGTATCTCCCTCTTAAAACATATCTCCTCACTATGACCAAGCCCATTACAAAAACTACACTTGGGCATCTCCCTCTTAGGCTTTTCTTCCTTATGTTGTGATGATTGAAAAGATCATGTCTTATATTTTTCCTTATTCTTTCCTTTTCCTTTGGATGGTGCTACAACAAGAGCATGAGACTTTGAAGATGAACCAACTTGATTGAGTTTTGATTTCTCTCTATTCAACCACTCACAAAAAGTCTCAAATGAAGGCATGACAAAACTATCTCAAAGGCCATCCATTGTAGAATAGAAGGAAGTAGAAAACTAAGAAAAAGAACCTTTTAACTTGGAAAAGATCGTGAAGATGCATTCCTTGTCAGTTTTATCTTTGCTACACCCTGATAGTTGTGTCCTCAAAGACTTGAATTTTACCAAATAGTCTTCTATGGAGGCAAACTGATCAATTGAGAGTGAAGCCAGTTTTGAATCTAACTGCATAGCTCAAACATCACTGACATAATTGAATAAATCCTTGAGTTTATCCAAAACCTCCTTAGGAATGGAGCACCCCTCAATATGGAAAAGCAAGGAGTTGGGGGAATGAAGAGCAATAAGCCCCATAGCCTCCTCACACTTGATCTGATGCTGAAAATTTTCATATTCCCTGGTCAAATGTGGTTGATTCTCATTCAACGTTGACCATAGGCCCTTCAACTAGAGGATACGTTGCATGTTGAATTTCCATGTATGATAATTGTGGGGTGTGAGAATCTCAAATCCTATATCTTCCATTAGAGAAAGAAAAACTATACATGACAAAAATTCTCTGAAAGGAAATGTTGGAATTTGATGATATATCAATGATCAACTGAAATGAGCCCCCTTCATACAAACAACTGTTAGAAGACAAGAATCACTGAAAGGGGGGGTGAATTAGTGATTCATCTAAATCACAATATTTTAAAATTTTCAAGGTTTTACTTGACCTTTAACCAAAATATCAAATGACAACTCAATGAACAAATTTCACTTAAGTTCCAACAGTATTACATAAGTCATGAAAGACATGCTATTAATAGAGACAAAACTTAACAAGAAACTCTACACATTCATATGTATTAGAGCTACACAAGAATCCTCAATGCAGGATATTTTGACTTATTGCAGAAACTGTAACAGTGTTTAATGCAATTGATGAAATAAGATAAATAAGACCAATCACACATATAAAGCCATCACATAACACATAATTTCTCCTGAGTGGAAAAACCCTCAAGGGGAATAAAAACCACTCAAAAAATCTTTCTTTATTCACTTAGAGCACCAACACTTTCAAGTTTGGGAGCACCAACTCCACAACAGTCAAAAGTACCAACTTTACAAGATTACAAGAGCACCAACTCCTTTTAAGGCACAACAATCATGATAGTCTTCTATCAATACTCTAGAAGTGCAATTTTGCTGCAATCCTAGAATCTCAATAGAAGACTATAATATTCACATTAAGTGCATTGAAGAATGTTGCATGAAGGTGACAACATCTTCCAGAATGATAAAATATTTCCAATCTGAAACAACTTCTACACAAAATATTTTTAAGGAATAGTCATGAAAACTCTGTTTATTCTTCTCTCAAGTAACCAAATAGAAAACTGATAGATATTTTTTATATCCATTTCCTTCAAGTGCAGTTTTGTTTTTAAAAATGTAAGCCAAACCAATTGGATTAGGGTTGTAAAAGCCCTGAATGAATTAATTGAAGAGATTATTACAAAAATTTGTAAGAAATATCCAGAAACCCTAAACAGGTTTATTATATCACAATCAACACATATTAACCCCATAAAGATCCTTAACAATATCATTTTGAATATAAAGAATCTTTGTATACAACTAGTTGTAATAAACCTGTTGTAACAAAATGAAATGATATGTAAACAACTAATCCTTTTTCCTTAACAAATCATTCCAAGCTTGTAATCACACTGATTCAATGGAAGAAACAAACTGAAGAAATGAGCCTTAAAAACCTAATAATCCTCCAGCTAAAAGAAGCCAACTTCCACTACCATTTCCTTGTCACAGTCACATCTTTTTAAAAATCAAAGTCATTCCATACGTCACTCAAGCTCATACAGTGAGTTGATTTTCATAACCATAGCATTTCGGCTGAGTAAAACTAAAAAAATTTGTAGACCATAGTATACCATGGCAGCTAGGGTTCCATCATACATTTTTCCCTAAATATTTTTTTTTGAAGACTTTGCAAATTATGATGATCATTTGAGATCCAATCAAACATTATAATTTCCCTGCCAAAGATTTTACCAAAAAGAACTGACATCATTATGATAATAAATAATTAACCCAATGAGTTGTCAATGATGGTTGTCGGCCAAGATACCTGATAACAAATGTTACCTCATGAATAATGAACTCATTAATTTTCCAATTACTTGGTCACTTCCATGTGACTTTTAATAAAGTCATCTTCCTTGGATAATATGAAATGCAATGAGACCAATATAATTCCATATGCCAAGTTCACAGTATAAATCATATAAACCTGCGTGATGCCTCATATGGTGAAAATATAAGACACTTCCAATGTTGAAGTTAGCCCTTTATTATAAAGGCTTTAAAATCATTTAAAATTAAATGTGATGCAAATAATAAAAAATTCAAGGCCTCAATATCATATGTGAAGGAGATGACAAAGTAAACATGAAAACCACTTTAATATCAAATTAAAATTCCTTAAAAAAATATAGTAGGGTTTAGAGACTATGATACCCATATCTGATAATATTTGATCCATCTAAATCAATTGAGTACAACAAGAAGTAGCAACTATGTACTCTACCTCAGCAGTAGAAAGGGAAATTGATTCCTATTTCTTGTTGTGTCAAGCAACTAACCTATCACCAAGGAAAAATGCAGCACCACTGGTGCTTTTTCTATCATCTAAACAACCAGCCTAGTCAGCGTGTGTATATGCAATCAAAGAGAAATCATTGCTTCTAGGGTACCAAAGACCATAATCAAGAGTGTGCTGAATATATTTAAAGATTATTTTAACATCAGTAACGTGTGATTCTTTAGGTGAGGCCTGAAACCCTGCAACCATGCAAACTGTCTGCATTATATAAGGCCTGGAAGCAGTTAAATACAATAAATTTCCAATCATTGATCTATATTCAGATTGATTTGCATAAGGAAAATCATCAACTTTAGTGAGTTTGCAACCTATAACCATTGGAGTACTAATAGGTTTACATCCATCCATTTGAAATTTTTTAAGCATCTCTCTAGCATACTTGGTTTGAGAGAGAAATATACCACTTTCAAGTTGATAAACTTGAAGACCAAGAAAGAAGGTTAATTCTCCCAACATAGACATTTCAAATTTAGATTCCATAATATGAGAGAATCTTTTACTTAAAGCATCATTATTTCAGCCAAAAATGATATCATCTACATAAACTTCAACAACCAAAATATCAGTACCTTCAATTCTGACATAGAGATTGATGTCAACTCCTCTTCTAACAAATCCATTTGATGTTAAATGATTGTCCAGCCTAGAGTACCATGCCCTAGGTGCTTTTTTTAAGCCATATAAGGAATTTTTCAACCTTAAACATGATTAGGCTTGTCTTTGCAAAGAAACCCTTTGGTTGTTCCATATAAAATTCTTCATCTAAATAGCCATTTAGAAAAGCAATTTTAAACATCCATTTGATAAACAGTGAAATTATTATAAATGAAATAAGCCAAAAATATTCTAATGGATTCTAGTCTAGAAATAGGTGAATATGTTTCACCAAAATCAATACCTTCCTTTTGAGCATAACCTTTTCAAACAAACCTTACTTTGTTGCAAACAACTTTTCCACTTTCATCAAGCTTATTCCTGTAAACCCACTTGCCACCTATGGCATTCTTGTCATCAGGTCTTGGGACTAACTCCCAAGTTCAGTTTTTCTCAATTTGACTTATTTCTTCTTGCATAGCCTTAAGCCAACATTCATCCATGAGAGCTTCATCACAATTTTTTGGTTCAAATTCAATAGCTAAACATAAGGTTGTATGTTCTGCTATTTGAACTTGTTCTTCAAATTTAGTAGCCTTTCTTTGTGTTTGAATTCCAACATCTCTATACCCAATAATCTGACTTGGAGGACATTCTTAGAAACATATTTTGAAGGATTATTGGGCACAATATTCTTAGAATTTGTTGTTTCAACAAGTTTAGGACTTGTTGTCTCAACATCTTTAGGTATTACTTCAAGTTCTATTTCGGTTTCTTCCTCATTATCCTGCAAAAGATCAGTTTCTAAATGTATTCTTTCATCAACTTTCACATTAATTGCTTCAACAATTTTATTAAGCCTTTTATTATAACATTTGTAGGCTTTACTTTGAGTTGAGTATCCCAAAAAGATACCATCATCACATTTTGATTGAAAGCTTCCTAGATGTTCATCATCTTTCTTAATAAAGCATTTGTTGCCAAAATTTTTAAAATGCTTTATAGAAGCTTAGACTTTCCATGCCATAATTCATAAGGAGTGAATTTTGATTTCACTCTAAGTTGCACTCTATTTAAAATGTGCATAGCTATATGAACATCTTTTTTCCAATACATATCAGGTAACTTAGCTTCATCTAACATGGTTCTTGCCATTTCCTTCACATTTTTGTTTTTACGTTCAACTAACCCATTTTGTTGAGGTGTTCTAGTGGTTGCATATTGCCTCTTAATACCATGTTGTTCACAATAATCAATAAATTCCTGAGAGGTGAACTCTCCTTCTTTATCAGATCTTAAGCATTTAAGCTTTAAATCAGATTCTTTTTCAACCATTTTACGAAAGATTTTGAATCTTTCAAATGCCTCTAACTTATGTTTAAGAAAAGTAACCCAAACCATTCTTGTATAATCATCCACAAACAACATGAAATACTTTTCACCATTAATTGACCTTGTTCTAGTTGGGTCACACAAATCTGTATGTACAAGTTGTAGAGCTTAGTTGAAGAATGTTCTTTTGTCTTAAAACTAACTTTAGTTTGTTTACCACTTAAACATTCTTTGCACATAGAGTTTTCTAGTTTGTTAAGCACTGGTAGACCTCTAAAATTCTGGTTTTCACTGATTCTAACCAGATTATCACAGTTTATATGTCCTAAACTTTTATGCCATAACCAAATTTCTTCAACTTGACCCATTAGACATATACCTCCATTATTGTCATTACCAGAGGTGTCAAGGAGATTATAAACATTACCTTTAGTCCTCCTCCCTACTACAACAGTCTTTCCAGTTTTGTTCTTGATCTCACATCCCTATGAAGTAAAAATATCATGATAAGCACTATCACATATTTGGCTAACACTAAGTAAATTGTGCTTTAGGTCTTCCACATAATATGCATCATAGATAGCTATGTCTTCATTTAGCAGAAGTGAACCTTTACCTTTAATCTGTATACCAGTGTTATCACCAAATTTCACATATCCACTAGCATAATCTTCAAGTTTGATGATTTTTTCCTTGTCCCCTATCATGTGGTTAGAACAACCACTATCTAGGACCCATAAGTCCTTATTTTTAGTATGAAAGGTAGTTTGGACTAGCATTGATTGCTCTATACTATTGACAAACTTAGGTTTCCAAACTATATTTTGTTTTCTGTTGTTTATCATGTAGATCAGTTTTACATTGTTTGACTGTATGTCCCAAAATGTTGCATTTAAAGCATCTAACTTGGTTTACAAACCCAAATTTTTGCTTATGCCAAAATCTTGGCATCCTAGAAGTCATTAACCTACAAGAACTCACTTTGTGGACAAACTTATTGCAAAAGAAGCAGTAGCCAAAGAAACAAGGATTGAATTTGAATGACATTATTTTGTTTTCAAAGGGATGTCCATGGTTCTTACCAGATTTAGAATAATTTGATTTGAAACTCTTGTTTGTAGAGTTAGATTTTTGCTTTGAATTATTAATTGAACACTCACCCTTTTCAAACCCAAGTCCAGTTTTATCCTTATTCAATTTCTGCTTGCTAAGAGCATCATTAGGCTTTATTGTACTTTCATACTCTTCAAATTTCTTTCTAAAATAAACAACTTCTTGTTCTAATATTTGAATCTCTTTGTCTTTCAAGCTCACAGTTGTTTTAAGAAAATCCTCAATCCTTTTAGATTCTTCAAGCTGAGTCTTCAAAGTAACAATTTGTTGATCTGGTTTTTGTTCTTGAGAAAGAACTTGCTTTTTAAGTTTTCTAATTTCTTTTAAGAAACATTTTAACTCACCTTCAAGATTTACTTCACCATCTTCTCAAACAGCCATGGTTTTTATATCCTCTGGCTATTTGACTTCAGCCATGAACAAAGTTTCTTCTTCATTACTAGAAGAGTCTTCAGTATCACTGTCTGATTCATCTTTGATGAATAGACTCTTTTTCTTCTTAAACCTGAATTTTCTTTTAGGTTTATAGACCTTCTTCATAGACTACTTGTCAGGTTTTTCATCATCACTAATTTGTTCAACATAGAGGCATTTAGTTGCAAAATGTCCAATTTTGCCACAGTTGAAAAATTTAAAGGGAAGTTTCCCTTTGTATTTACTTGATCCCTTTTTCAGTTTTCTAACAAAGTGAGACTCCTGTGTATCAGAGTCTTCAGACTCACCTTCAACTATAATTTTATTTTTTTCAGTTTTAAAAGTAGTTTCTTTTCCTAGTAAACTGTTTTTGCTTGTTCTCATTTCAAAAGTAGTAAGAGTTCCTTGTAGATCATCTAAGGTAAGCTTATCAAAGTGTTTCTTTTCTTCAAGAGCTGAAACCTTAGTTTCATATTTAGGATGTAAGGTTCTAATGACCTTTTTAACCACATAAAACACTTCTATTTCTTCTCCTAAACCTCTCATTGCATTAACAACTTCACTTATTCTCAAAAAGCATGCAGCCACTTTTTCATCATCATTCATTTTCATTTCCCAAACTAAATTTTGAGAGTAAGAATCTTTGACTATTTGACTTTATCATTACCTTAATAATTTTTTTCAATTTTTTCCCAAATCTCTTTAGCAGACATGCAATGCATGACTTTAAAAACAAATATTTGGTTAAGCCACACAAAAGAGCATGTTTGGCTCTAGCATTAGTTTCATACTTCTTCTTTTCAACAGAATCTATGGGTATTGTGGGTGGAACAATATACCCAACTAGAACTATGCCCCATACATCAAGATCAATTGAAACCAGATATGTTTCCATTCTAACTTTCCAGAACACATAATTTGTACCATCAAAAAGTGGAGCTCTAGTCACAAAAGTACCTTCTTGAGCTTGTGACATGTTTGAAAGAATTCCAAAACTAGAATCAATCCTAGGTGGATTAGACCTATGAAAGGACCCTATACTTTGATACCAATTGTTGGAAGACAAGAATCACTGAGAGGGGGGTGAATCAGTGACTCATCTAAATCACAATATTTTAAAATTTGCAAGGTTTTACTTGACCTTTAACCAAAATATCAAATGAAAACTCAATGAACAAATTTAACTTAAGTTCCAACAATATTATATGAGTCATGAAAGACATGTTATTAACAGAGACAAAACATAAGAAGAAACTTTACACATTCATATGTATAAGAGCTACATAAGAATCTTTAATGTAGGATATTTTGACTTATTGCAGAAACTTTAACAATGTTTAATGAAACTAATGACATAAGATAAATAAGACCAATCATACATATAAAGCCATCACATAACACATAATTTTTGCTGAGTGGAAAAACCCTTAAGGGGAATAAAAAACCACTTGAAAAATATTTCTTTATTCACTTAGAGAACCAACTCTTTCAAGTTTGGGAGCACCAACTCCTTTTAATGCACAACAATAATGATAGTGTTCTATCAATACTCTAGAAGTGCAATTTTGTTGCAATCCTAGAATCTTAATAGAAGACTATAATATTCAAATTAAGCGCATTGAAGAATACTGCATGAAAGTGACAACATCTTCCAGAATGATAAACTATTTCCAATATGAAACAACTTCTACACAAAATCTTTTTAAGGAATGGTCATGAAAAATCTGTTCATTCTTCTCTCAACTAACTGAACAAAAAATTGATAGATATATTTTATCTCCATTGCCTTCAAGTGCAATTTTGTTTTTAAAAATGTAAGCCAAAGCAACTAGATTAGGGTTGTAAAAACCCTAAATGAATTAACTGAAGAGATTATTACAAAACTTTGTAAGAAATATCCAAAAACCCTAACGGGTTTATTATATCATAATCAACACATATTAACCCCATAAAGATCCTTAACAACATCATTTCAAATATAAAGAATTTGTTTATACAACTAGTTGCAATAAACCCGTTGTAACAAAACAAAATGATATGTAAACAACTAATCCTTTTTCCTTAACAAATTTTTCCAAGCTTGTAATCACAAATTTGTAAATACCTGATTCAATGAAAGAAACAAACTAAAGAAATGAGCCTTAAAAAACTAATAACCGTCCAGCTAAAAGAAGCCAACTTCCACTATCATTTCCTTGTCACATTCACATCTTTTTAAAACTCAAATCCATTCCATACATCGTCCAAGTTCATACAGTGAGCTAATTTTCATAACCATAGCATGTCGACTGAGTAAAACTAAAAAAAATTGCAGATCACAGTAAACCATGATGGCTAGGGTTCCATCATACACTTTTACCTAAACAAAAGTTTTTGAAGACTTTGAAAAATATTATGATCATTTGAGATCCAATCAAACATTATAATTTCGCTGCCAAATACTTTGCCAAAAAGAACTGACATCATTATAATAATAAATCATTAACCCAATGAGTTGTCAATGATGGTTGTCAACCAAGATACCCAATAACACATTTTACCTCATGAAAAATGAACTCATTAATTTGTCGATTACTTGGTCACTTCCATGTGACTTTTAATAAAGTCATCTTCCTTGGATAATATAAAATGCAATGAGACCAATATAATTCCTTATGCCAAGTTCACAATATAAACCATATAAACCTACATGATGCCTCATATGGTGAAAATATAAGACACTTCCAATGTTGAAGTTAGCCCTTTATTATAAAGGCTTTAAAATAATTTAAAATTAAATATGATGCAAACAATAAAACATTCAAGGCCTTAATATCACATGTGATGGAGAAGACAAGGTCTGTGGACCTTTTGAATTTTATAAAGTAAAGATTAAAACCACCTTAATATCAAAGTAAAATGCCTTAAAACAATACAGTAGTGCAATAATAGGAGATTAATAATGCACTGATATATTATTCAAAGATAACCTAAATATACCTGCTAAATATACCCGTGGAAAACACTATGGAATTTAGTCTTTGAGGAATCAAACTACTGAAACACAAGTAATAAAAATTGTCAGCCTCAACAAATGTATATATATCAAAGATCTAAATCAAATATTTGTAACTGTAACATGTAACTGCATAACATATATCAACCAATTAGAAGCGAAGCCAAAATCTATAACTTCATATGAGGAATCATCATATAAAATATGTATCATTTAGCAACCAATCAACAACCAAAACCTATTCAACATTTGAAAAATTCAACCATGTAACTAGTTTTGTCATCAAGGACAAACATGATAACCAACTGAAAGCCAACAACAACTCCCTCCAAAAAAGTAGGATGTTCAAGTGAAGACAAAAAGAACTAAGGTGAAAAACTACCAAATCACTTCACCAGAAGTTGATTCTGAAAGGAATGAAGGATTGATGAAAAAAAGACTACAATACCTCTCTGATGTTGCGAGAATGGCATAAATTCAACAAACTGAAAAAGAGATATCACCTTCCAAGCCCAAATCAGGGTTTTCACTTCAAATGAATAGAATTTTTGATGAAAGTAGAATTTGGAAAAATAGAGTGCAACACTAAAAAGTAGACTCCAAGAGATTTCCAACTGTTTATTTTTTTCCAAATTTTGATATCATATGCAAAAGATAGTCCTCTAGAAGATCATTGCTACAATGGATCTGAATAGGCTAACTAGGCACAAAAAAGCACTTGGGGGATAAAAAAATAAGCCCTTGGTCATTGATGTGACCGCGGGTAGAGTGGAGGCAAAAAAACATGCTCCCCCATGATTGGATGGCATCGAAGTGGCAGATCAGTGGAGAAATGGTGGCACATGGCCTGTGTAGGATGGTGGCATCGCTAGGAGCTGGTGAGATCCTTGGTCATGGATAGGACTAGGGCTAGGGCTGGCAAGAATGTCAGTGTTGGGGAGTTGTTGGTGGATGAGGCCGGGAATGATGGCCGACGGGAACCAATCAATGGATGTGACAGCCAGTGACATCGGTGGGGCCAACAATAATAAAGTTTGCAGAATGGTAAATCAAAGCCGACAACAATTTTTTTTTTTTTGAATATTTCCTTGGTCGGAAATTCAAAAAAATAATAATATAAATGCCAATGAAAAATATTAAATCTATGGAAAAATAAATAGAATTGGGTCGATGAACAAATATAAAGCTCAAACTATAGCCGCAGAAAAATAATTATGCCGATTGTGTAATAAAATACCAGGTTGCCCGTAAAATGATTTTTTTCCCAAACTATAGAAAATTTTGCCCAAATGATAAAATAAAAATAGCCTGATGATTCTAAAAAAAAAATTCCATGATGGAGGATTGAAAGGGAGATTTTTTTCTGTAAATTTGTACGGATAGTACAAAAAATGAAAACCCTAGATTGATACCTCAATGGCTACCAGTTGATATATATCCGATTTTGAAAAATGAGCAGGTGATCTATGGGGTTTGAGGCCTTCTGGATGCAATGGAGAGGTCAGAGAGAGCTTGATGTGCACCAGAAATGAGCTTGGCTCCTGGGTAGAACTAACTAGCGTACAAGAAAAAACTCCAAGCCTACAAAGAATCTTGCACACCAACTTTCTTGATCCTGGGTTGAAGTTTCATTGAAAAAGCTCTGATACCATGTTGAGATGATGGAGTCACAGTGTCCCTGATGAAGCTGTAGTGTTCAATGGAGGACCTTTTCCAAGAAAGATATTCAACCACACAGAAATTGTTGCAACAATGGAATACAAAATAGAGATTCTATTATGATGATATGATATATTACAAGAGTACATGTTCTTCATTAAATAGGCAAGAGTGAGAACCTAGAATGCATAAGATGTTGCCAAGTGTCAAAATCACACTACATGTGACAACATGTGAACCCTACCTAGGAAATGATAAAATATTGAGATAAGTTCTAGAAGGAAAACTCGTCTTCTAGAAGGAATCTTATCCCTACACATGATAAGGGGAAATTATCCCATTATTTATGATTTATTTAAAAATGCAACCTAGGACTAAATAATACAAGACCTAAGTTAACTTATGCTAGTGTAATAAATAATTAATTACACTAACAAGATTGACATGTAAATGATGTTGTACCTCCAACTTGATATTTCGTTTGTGGAGTGACTTGAAATAGAGATGTGTTTGTTGATGTACTTTCAAAACATAATGTTGTTGATGGTGTGACTTCAATTGTAGATGTGATTTCTAATGTACTTGGAAGACCACATGTTGTTGCTAGTGTGTCTTCAATTGGAGATGTGCATTGAACTTCACCTATGGTTGATGATGTGCCCCCAACTTGGAGATCCATTTGTGTCCTTCGGTGAACTTTTTTCATTTGTTCCCTTTGATTTTCCAATTGGACATCTCTCTTAGATTGCACAAGAATTCTTGGCTATATGGGCTGCAATTCATTTGCTTCACTAGATGCAATTTTTGATTCTCTTCTCCTTGCATTTTTAACTGCATGTTCTTCCAATGTTAGAGGCTTTGCTTGTTTCCTTAGCATGACATTGAATGCAACATGTTCACAAACACACATATAACAAAAGTAAGTAATGAATTTTATGAAACATATTAATAACAATGATTACATTGCATTTTATTGAATGCACCAAAGCATTTTATGAAAAAAGGAATGAGATTTTTGGAATTATCAAACATGTCTATGCTACAACATTTTTCATACATAAATCTACCTCCATACTGCAAGAAAAGTACTTGTAATCATTTTTTTCAAACATATCCATACCGCTTATTACATTGCATTTCATGAAACATATTGATATCACTAATTAAATTGTATTGCATATCTTTAAAACTCAAAGCATTACTTTACATTGCATAACTAATGTGACTTATCAAACATTGTGTCCCTAACCTAGGGTTTATAGCAAGCTTCAAAAAACCCATTTTTTGATGTGTCTAGGGAAATTATATGAAACTTGGTACTAGTTTGTTGTAGGCCTATATGCACATGTTGACAACATGAGGGTTTCTAAATCATCATTTTGTGTGAGTTATTGAGGATAGTTTGTTTCTTTTTGCAACTATATTACATGTAAAACCTAGTACTTTGAGGGATTTGTACAAAAATTGCTTCAAGTAATCATTGATCAATGTTAAGAAGGATTTAAGGGGAGTATTTGGAGTGTGGACAAGTGCTTAGGAGAAAATACTTGTGTCAAACCCAGGGTATAAGTTGCTGCCACCTTTGGAAACTAGAGAATCTTGTGCTTATTGTTGTCAAAAGCACATTGTGATTGTCAACCAAGCCATGAAAAACATGAAATCAAAGAAGGGTTTGTGATGCTATATCTTGAAATTATTCACTATTTCTTTGGCAATGAGGTAACTTAGAAAGACAAAAATTATTTTCAATTGCACAAAAATTTTCCCTTTTTTAATTTCTTAGAAAGGTATGAATGAATTTGAATCTATTATGTCATGTTTTCCATTTTATATCTTCAAGCTCCTAAAAATTAAATTTTTACATGCAACATCCATCTAATTTAGTGTTGAATTATATGTGTAACAATGAAGATTAATAAAATCATCAAATGAATGGTCTATAAATTGTCAAAACCAAACAAAAAAATTGAATATAAACATCTACCTAAAATGAAATAGGTTGATTTCCATTAGCCATGTTGGAAATAGACTACTATAAGCAATGCATATAGAATTCATAAGAAAATTTGTGTTAAGTTGATGTCATTTATATAAGTTTTAACATGAATTCATTTAAATTATGTCATGTTTTTCATTTTTTTTCTTCAAACTCACAAAAATTAAACTTTTTTATGCAACTCCCATCTAATTCAATGTTGAATTCTATGTCCAAATGTTATGATTAATAAAATCATTAATGGAATTTAGATTATTGTCAAAAAAAAACAAACATACTAAATATAAACATTTCAATATTACCATAATGAATATATTACCTAAGATAATGTAAAATGATGTAGAAAATTTAAAATGTCTTCATCTACATTGTCTAGCATGCAAATTGGTGGTAAAAAGGTGATGGATCAAGCATAGATTGGTACAATAGGAAGTCAACTGCATAAAAAAGGTGTTTTTGTGTATGATAAAGTGTTGAACTAGACAAATGTAGAAGCATATGAGCCTGAATCATGGGGTCAATCCCTATTTTACTCTTTCAAGGTAAAACACATTTGGCACTCACCAAATTTGGCTAACACCAAATGTGTTGCTTTCAAATGTTTTCACAATATAAAGAGGAAGGGAGTGAGACTTGAGATAGAGAGAGAGGGGATAGGAGTGAGAGAGATTAGTCTAGGTAGTGTGGTAGGAACAGAGACCTAAGAGTGATAGAGACTTGAGAGGGATAGAGAGTTATCCAGTAAGGGTGGGGGGAAAGACCTAAAAATGGGAGAGGGGTCAGAGTGAAATAGATTTGTCTACCCTCTACCCTTCAACCATAAATCATAAACCCTTAACCCTTAAAAATGCTACCCTTAACCCTCTACCCTCTAC
>VDFB02179234.1:89245259-89352813 GCA_007258455.2 Sequoia sempervirens
ATGGTCCTTTTTGGTGGTAGCATTAAGTTCTTTATATTAAAAAAAACTCACAATTTTCCTCCTTTTTTAGGTACAATCATTAATGGAGACACCCACTGGCTATCTGAAATGGGGTAGATAATTCCTGCATCTAGCAATTTCTCTAGTTCTCCTTTTACAATTTCTCTTAGTGCATGGTTAATTCATCTTTGTGGCTACCTCACTAGGGTGCAATCATATTTGATATAAATTATGTGGGTGCAAAGCTTTGGATCCAATCCCTTCATATCATGATAATTCCACACAAATGCATGATGGTGGTTCCTCAATAAGTTTTCCAATAACAATTGCTATTCTTCACTCAGTTTGTTGTTAACATTCAGATACTTCCCTTCTAACACCTATACTTTTGTTATTGAATCTATCATGGTTGCTTCATTAACACATGGTACCTTGAGTTCAAATGGAAACAATGTATGGTACATACCTGTTGCTGCAGGAAGTCTGTCTGTAGGAACAATGACTGCAGGAAGAGTGGCTATAGGAAGAACATCTACATGAACAATGGCTACAAGAAGAACAGGTAGAATTTTCTTGACTGGCGTACAAAATGAGAAGATGATGCTTCGTCCACTTCACAATGGTTCTCAATAATGTTAATCAATACTTCATATTTGTCTTCAAGCTGCATGAAGGAGCTTCTTCCTAACATCATAAGTTGTGCCACATAATTAAATTCCTCGTCCTCTTCACCAACATGTGGCCATACGAGGTTATCCTCATCATGGGATGGATGAGCAGGAGGATAAAGAACAAAATTTTTGGTGCTCCTCCCATAAAAAATGATCATTTCTCTTGAATGACATCCAATATATGCATCTGCAGTTGCTAACCATGGTCTTCCAAGAATAATGGGATATCCGCCTAGTGTAGCTTTATGAGAAAGAATCATGAAGTCTGCTGGGTACTCCCAGGAGTCTAGAATCACCACAAGATCCTTCACTATACCATCAAGCTTAACAATAAAACTGTTAGTGAACTGCAAGACAGTAGGAGTAGATCTCATGCTTGAAATGTTTAGTTGTTGTAGGATGTCCTTTGTCATTACGTTTATTTCTACCCCTAGATCAATCAGAGAATTCTTAATTTGGATTCCATTTATAACAACTGCTACCACAAGACTACCTGGGTCATTGTACTTAGGGATAGTCACTTTTCCAAGCATGATGTCAGCTAGCTATTCCACCACATGAACCATAGTGGGGTCTTTCTTCTTCCTTCCTAGCTTCTTGAGGCATGCTTCTTTAATTGCCTTGCCATAGATTAGGACATCCTTTATGGCCTAGAATAGAGGGATCTAGACACATGTATGCTTTAGTTGATTCAAGATGTCAAAATTTGTATCCTTATTTTCTTCCTTGTTCTTGGAAACTTCCAATCTCTAAGGAAGTGGTGGTTATTGTTTAGTCTACTTGACTTGGACTGGTTCAGGATTTTTAGGTGCACTTGGCTGAATGAGATAATTCATAGGTTCCTCTTCCTCTTCCACAAGAAGCTCAATGATAATGGGCTTGGAAGGAGTTGGTAGAGTAGTTCATGAATACAAGTGGATGTCACTTACACTCACAGTATATGCATGGAATTGATTTGAATCAACAAAGTATACAACCTACTACTGTGGTTTATTATTTGGATTTAGTGTGGGATGAGTTGGTAGGTGAGTAGGTTTAGGTGCATTTGAGCTTGAATTAGCAAGTGGAGACATTATAGTAGGTTGTTGGGTTGAGAGGGTGGCTGCATGTAACTATTTGGCTCGGTTGGCCATTGTTGTCCCCCTCTCCATTGATTTGTTTCTTGCTAATTTCTTCGAGGTGGCTTTCAATTCCCTTGAGGTTGCTGCCACTGGAGTGGAGAGTTTTGATGATTGGGACATGAATTTGGATGGTTACTCCAAGGTTGTGGTGGATATTCTCCATATTTGAATGGATATGGGGGATGCCATTAGTTTCCATATGAACAGGAATTATAATATGGCCCAACATAAGAGAGTGGATCTAGTGGTATACCTTGTCTTGGAGCCCAAGGCCTCCTTTGTGCAACATAGTAGACTTGATCTTCTTCAATCTAGATTGGCTTGAACTCAGTTGCAATCTACTTTCCTTTGATATTAGCTACCATCTTACATCTGCAGTCCTTCTTCTTCTATCTGTGATGGGGGTAGTACTCTACCAAAATTTTCTCTTCCTCCTCTTGTTTCTTCTTGGCCTAAAGTATATCTAGCTGAGTATCTAGATTGTTTATAATGTATTGCTTGAAATCTGCTAGCAAATGAGTAATCTCCATTCTTGAAACTCCATCGTTAGATGACTTACCCATGGAAGATTGGTAAGCTCTCCCTTTCTTTGAAGCTGCCCTAGAGTAGTTTTGGCATATTTTCTTGATGTATTCCCAACGAACTTGGGTGATATCTCCTCCTACCATTAGGTCCAAGGCATTAGTGCGACTCTCATTAATTCCTCTCAAGAAAATCAGCTTCTGTGATTCTTCATTGAGGGTATGGTGTGGATATTTTTGTAAGAAAAATAGAAACCTTGAAATATAATCATCCAGGATCTCATCCTCCGTTTGTTGCATCCTGAAAATGTCACCTCCTCTCATGTCACTGCCCCTGCAATACTCCTTGTATTTCTCAAGGAATTTTGTCTCCATGTCTTCCCAAGTTTCCACAATATCTCTACCTAGGCTCATGAACCATCTTAATGCAACTTCTTTCAGAGTGGTAGGAAATAGCTTAAGCCTATGGGAATTGGTGGTATAATCATAACTCCTGCAGAGTATGTCAAATTCAAACAAAAAGGTATCAGGACCTTCTATGACAAGTCCATAAAACCTGGGGAGTGTTGAAGCAATAATATTTTTGATGTTGTCAACTTCATTCTGATGGTAAATGGGGAAAGGAAAAGTTGGTTGGTTAGGTCTATTTCCATTTGCATCACACATGCCTTCTTGACGTAGTTCCAAAGCAAAGGGGTTATCAAGCTGATTTTGGTCCTCAGAGGAGACTTCAAAGCTAGTTAGATTAGGGATTGCATCAACAAAAGGTTGTGGATCTTCTTCTTCTTCTCTTGGCAGGTTCTGATATTCAACTAACTGGAATGGATTAGGATTGTTAGGAAGGAATCTCCCATAAGCATCCCTTCTCCTTCCTCTATGCATGCAGTATCAACTCACTATCAGCCAACTCACACAATGAATTGGTAAAGAATAAGGGGGTTCATTACTTCCTAAATGAGGGGTATACTAAGAACAACTTTTAGAAATACTACAACAAGAAAACTATCAATGACTCCTAAGAACTTCCTAGTTTGACACCATCCCTGACAATGGCGCCAAAAAATTCTACCTCCTACAATGAGTTAACAACTAAGCTCTTACAACTTTGATTCAGAGATTAGACATATCTAAACTGAATAGTCATTCAATCATCATGAAGTTGCATTTAACTTATCAACCCAGGGATGTGAACTTGAAATGGGCCAACACAATATGTGCACTAGGAACTCAAAGTTGCAATTTTCATTCTACAACTAAGAAAGACACAATGCTAAAAGTAAATTTCTTGGAAAGGAATGACGTAAATGCTAATCATCAATCAACAACCATACTAAGCCGAAATGCATAACAGGGATGAAAATCTGGGAAAACAAACAAGACACTACTCTGTCTACGTTGGCTATAGGAACAGTCGGTGCAAGATTCTTAACTAATTACTAAATGGAAAGTAATACTAAACTAAATGATAGATTACTCATCAAGTGGGCCCCCTTTGATAAGTATCCTTTAAAACTAATGAGAACTCAAATGCTAAAACTTAGAACTTTATTTCATTCACTGTAAATCATGAGTACAAAAGAGTAGTATATGTAAAAACTCAAGAATGCAAGTACAATATCAAATCATGTAACCTTCAAAGAAAGAGAATCTGATCCTTATTTATACTATCAACTAAACATGGCGGTCAACTCCATGAACTGGGAGGATGCCTATTTAGGGAAAACAAAGAAAATGGAGCAGCAATAGTTATGCATGCATGGAATCCAGTTAGACATGTAGGTCCAAACACAGATTTAGCACAGTAGTAACGCCTGTGCTGCTCAACAACATTAAAGTCCACTACAAGGTGGTTACATTCGATTTGCATGGTGAATCTCCTACCATCTACCTCCTTTGACCTTTGAACAATTCCCTGGCTGGATGTTATGGTGCATGCCCAATTGGCGGTGTCTTCCTCAATTTAGCATCCTCAAATTAAATCTGCATGGTAATGTTAGTACACACAATAATTGCATATCTGTAACCACCTCAAAGAACATTCATTAACCACATGCAAAATTAATATGGATAGTCTGTATAACATGCCATCATCATTAAAGGTTAGCAAAAATAAGATTAAGACCAATGTCAATAGTTCTGAGGAAATATCATAAAAAGTATCAACACTTAATCATCAAGGTCCATTATATCTTTAGCAAATAAACCATAAGTTCTACCAAAAACTAGACCATAAACTAGGCTCATCAACATGCATGAAAATGGTCATTTGAATGTTGAAATGCTGCAGGATGCTAACGAGGCACGCGAACATCCACACGATGCAGTAGTGTCTAGACACATCATGCTACAAAACAACAAGTACGGAGAAAGCACAAGGTTCGACACAAAGCTTATGCATGAGGGTAGCTACTGAAAAGGGTTGTTGGTGCATCCTTAGAGGGGAAAAAGGCTTATGCAAGGGCTAAATGAGCCTACACAAGATGCTAAGGAAGTGGACACCAAAGTGGATGCAAGAATGTATGTGAGATTGCGAGGGGTACAATTTTACGACCATACATTTTTCACCCACTTTAGCAGGTGTATGAATCTACATTAATATGCATACTAAAGGAAATCTACTAAATATAAATAACATCATATGCCAAAAGGATACTGTGTGATCGAAAATAATATGCATAAACAAATTGAAATAAATACTATTCAAGCACACCAATAAGACATTGTATCAAAATAGAACAAAATGAGGTAAGTAAATGCAAACTCATTATTCTACTTCGATTGTCGTCCTATCGTCCTCTATCTTCAGTGTTTTTGTTGATTCCAGCTTTTGCTCTCAGATTGTGTGCTAGGCTCAAAAAATTGTTTTCCTAAAGAATGAGATTTAAATGTGATGCATGATGCAAGATTAAGCCATGATATGGAATTGAACTAATATGCTTAAAATAAACATGATGCTATGATATGAGAATACTAAATGAATTAATTGCCTATTACCAATGCTTGGATTCACACAGGTATTTATAGAGTTTTTTGAATGATTCTAATTGGCTGTCTTGATTGACGGTTGTGATAATTCCTGGCAGATCGAATGGCTGAAGATGGATGAAACTGAAGAGAAAATAGAAGAAAACTTGAAAACAATTTTTTTCTATTTTTATGAAAGAGGGAAAAGATAAGAAGATAAGAAATCATCTTTCTTTAAAAGAATAAAAGAAAGATTTAAAAGCTAATAAATAATGAATTAAAAATTCAATTGTTTATTTGTGGAGGATATTCAGCTTTTTCTTAATTAAATGAAATATTTAATTAAGCTTTTAAAAGCAGAAGAAAGTTTGTGATAAGAAAGCTTTAATCAGGATTTTTGAAAAAAGAAAAAGATCTCATATAAAATATTTAATTATGATATGAGAAGATTTCACAATCAAATAAAATATCTAATTGTGTTTTAGAAAGAAAGCATAAGATATTTAATTAAATAAGGTTTATTAAATTAAATCTCTTTTATGAAATTAATTAAATGAAATATTTAATTAATTAGAAGAAGAATTAAAATTAGAAGAAAGAGAAATATTTAAACTTAATTAAATCAAAAATATTTAATTTAAATTCAAACAATGATAATTAATTTAAATAAATAAAAATGTATTTATTTAATTAATTAAGTGGACATATGAAAATAATTAAATAAATTAAATTTATTTAATTACGAAAGAAGAATAAGATTAATGAACAATATAATTAAATTAATTAAATTTAATCATATGTAGAGGACTTTTAGATAAATTAATTAAATAATAAATATTTAATTAATTGCCAGGATTATAGTCATGACCATTTTTATGTGTATATATTTTGCCCCTCTTTGAAGTGATGTGTGAAACGCATTGCTTCAAAGAAAATAATTTTTTTTTTGCCCCTGATATGTTTCTGATTTTTGATGTCAATGATGCCCCCTCGGGAGGTAAATCACGGAAGATGAGGTTGATAGTGATAGGGGAGCAGTGATTTAGCTCCCGATAGATGATGTTTATGATGGCCCAGTGAAAAATAATATGGAAAGAATGGAAAATGCCATTAACTCCCACCCTAAAAGACCCTTATAAGGTAAAAAGGGTAAAATGAAGTGTCATTTTCACCCTGCTGCTATAGTGAAAAGTGAGCTTTGATAGTGACCTGGCGAGATGGAGATCCCGTTGCACAGACATAGATTCGAGCGAGCGCACCGATACTAGAGACTAGCTGCGTATGGACCACCGGTGAGTGATTCCAACCATTTTTTATTGCAAATTTCATATTTTGAATCAATTTTTCAAATGTTTTGGATCGGTTGTTAGTTTTTCCGCACGTTTTAGTGCATATAAGAAAATTTTTAGCACATTCGACAAATTCCCTAGCGCATATAGGAAATTCCGTAGTGCATATAGGTGCAGGTTAAAATGGATCCTTTAGTGCATTTGATAGATAGAGTAGCGCATCTAGGGTAAAATTGGCTAGTTTGAACCTGTAGCGCATCTAGGGCACAGAGTTGTGCATATAGGATTAGGGTTTGAAATTGATAGAGTTGCGCATATGAGAGTTAAAGTGGCGCATCTGTAGGATAGAATAGCGCATCCCAAGTTTTAGCACATTTAGGAAAAAGTGTAGCGCATATGAGAAAAACTTTAGCGCATTTGTGTTTTAGCGCATATGGGCAACATAATAGCGCATTTTGGAAAATTTTCACAGAATGCTTGTTTGATGAAAAATGATGATTTAAATTGCTTCCTTAGTCAATAGATAGATGAATTGTAGTACCATCATGCTGATATGATAGAAAATCTGATAGAGAACTAATAACTTTGCTTCCAATATAGAAAACAAAGAATAGATAGCTGATAACTTTGTGACGAATCAACAAAGAGTAAAGTGAATGATTAATTGATTTGTGGTTGATAATTTTGCTTCTCATGATTGAAAAACAAAGAGTAGATGTTTGATAAATTTTCTTTCTGCGATAGAAACTAAATAGTAAAATGAGGATACAAATTTGCATTCATGATTAAAAATAGGAAATGATTTGTGTGTTGATAAATTTGATTTCCTGAAGAGAAAAACAAATAGTAAATGATGATAGAGTAGATCGATTTGACATTCAGATAGATTGATGTAGCACTTGATATGGGTCAGTGATAGGATTGGGTGATTGTGTTGATATGGGTCATTGATTGAATTTGTTGGATAGATAGATCACATGATATGAGTCTGATTGATGTGTCTGTGTGATGATCAAACAAAATAGGAGGCTTTCAAAAGCCTCCAAATCAGAGAGCGGTTCCCACTATGTTGGGAGCGGATAGGAGAGCTTACCCCTGCAGAGTTATAGTTGATTGCAGATTGTGGACTGGGACCCTTTTTGACCATGCCGCGAGGTATTTGGGCTAAAAAGGGACTGTTGACCGCTTTGGCAGAGAGATGGCACTCAGAGCATAACACCTTTCACTTGCCGACAGGTGAGATGAGTGTGATGCCCGAGGATGTGTACAGGATTCTTGGGATCCCAGTTGTTGGTGCCCTTGTGGTTTATGACCACAAGGAGATTGGTGGTACCGAGGTGCTATAGCGGATATGTGGCGATCTGAGCATATGTGGTTACTGGATAGACTAGGATGATTTCAGTAGGTATCTAGCCTTAGTTGCTGTGTTGGCTACATTTATCGGAGGCTTCCTTGGACCGGACCATCGGTTGAAGGGATTCGCAGTTGGGTGGGGTAGGATGTTGGAGTGGTTGGTGACACAGCCACAGAGGTTTGCCTGGGGGAGCTGCGTATTGGCTGACATGTATCATGATCTCCATTAGGTTGTATATAGAGGATCCACTAGCTTGGTGAGTGGAGTGACACTTCTACAGATCTGGGCGTGGGAGCACATTGCAATCACGAGACCACATTGCACGAGAGATAGGCCAGCAGGGAGGCCCTATGTGTATGCATATTCTGGTGCACTTGTCCAGCAAAAGCTGGGCAAGGTAGAGTATTGGCGACGGGTATTGGATGACATAGATACAGTGATATGGAGACCCTACACAGATTGTGAGGCATGGGAGAGTGATCACTTGGAGATGCCATTTTTCTACAGACCGCGATATCTGATAGGGCGGATGCCCTTTATTATTGAGATATTTCTAGCATTACAGGTCCTGAGATAGTTTGGATTTACACAGGGTATGCCCTAGGGAATTTCTCATTATGGGTAGTGCAAGGGCGATCCAGGATGGGGACCATGCATTCGATACCAGGCAGCATACACAGAGTATTCTACCTTACAGCTCGAGGTATGGACCAACAGGCCAGAGGTGCAGGATGCAGGGATGATGGATGATTATGCAAAGTACTTTCATACGCATCCATTTCTATGATTTACAGTGCCAGATGAGCCACGGGTGATTGGGGTAGTGCCACAGCCAAGGGAAGAGAGACAAGAGGATGTGGTCATTGGAGAGCAGGCGATGGGCGGAGGAGAGGAGGAGGGAGATGAGGAGGAGGAGGAGGGAGATGAGGGTGAGGAGAGCGGAGATGAGAGTGAGGACAGTTCAGATGATGAGGATGATAGGGGAGATGATGGGGCTGAGGAGAGGCAGCAGAGGTTGGATAGTCTAGGTAGAGCACAAATTGTTCGACAAGCCAGATCTGGTGGCAGACCACGGATAGTGATTAGGGTGTCATCCTCTTCTCAGCATGCACAGATAGATGCATTGCATGGCCAGGTTCAGACATTTCAGGGATAGCAGGCACAGCTACAAAGCCAACTAGCTCAGGCTCAGAGTGTGATAGTGCAGTTACAGGCACAGCTTGCACAGGCCCAGACATAGATACAGGCTCAGGCTCAGGCACAGGCTCAAGCATAGGTACAGGCTTAGATGCCCGCCCCTGATTCCCAGGTGGCACAGTTGGTAGCAGAGAGGGATGCTCTTAGATGGCGGGCCCTGGAGGCTGAGGGTGTGGCACAGAGACTCATGGGTACCGTAGAGAGTACCTCATTACGAGAGGCCATTGCAGAGGGATTTGAGGTAGCCAGAGAGGCCGAGTATTATAGAGTTTGATATGAGGAGCTATGCCTTCCCGATCAGCGAGAGCCGTATCCCCGATCACATAGCAAGACGAGGACCCGAACACGGACATCGACACATGGCAGAGAGGTTACAGGGCCTCGACGGGATCCTGATGCAGGGACTAGTGGCAGGCCACCTCCTTCCGGACCAGCTCCTTCAGGGGCATCTATGAGCTAGTTGTTTGGGGCTGATATATTTTGCACATATGCAGGGCATGTATATTGAGTTTTGATCATATCTCATGTATTATGTTTTGAACTTTTTAGCTTCATTGGACATTGGACATTTGTATTATTTTGATGAGCGATGATATGCAGTGGCGATGTTTCTTTTGATGATGATATGTTTATGTATTTTTGATGTGATATGGATGCTACTTTTATGCATGTATGATATGAGATGGATTTTGATATGTTTTGATTGTTTATGCAAACTAATCTTATGATGCAGGTTGATCTAATGATATGATGCAAATGAATGATGTAGATGCATTGATTTGTGATGATGTAGATATGAGTTGTTGATTTTTGAAATTTTGTTGCAAATGCAGAGATGATTAGTATGATATGAAAATGATAGATAATGAATGTGAAAAGATAAATGATAGTTTTGGTAATGTTTATGTAATAAAAAATGGCAATGTGATGATAATGAAATGATAATAATGTGGAATGATAATGAAATGATATGAGATGATGATGATAATAGCAAATGATAAATGATAAAATGATAATGATGTAAATGATTGAATGGGAAATGAGAATGGTAATGGTAATGATAAAATGATAATGAATGATAAATGAGAATGATGATGATAATGATAACATGATAATGAATGATAAATGAGAATGATGATGATAATGATAACATGATAATGAATGATAAATGAGAATAATGATGATGATAATGATAAAATGAATCAAATGTCCAAATTTTCTCCACATCAAGTTCAAAACTACATGACAACCATTAATGTTTTCATTTAGCCTTTCAAAACACTGATGTGAATCCAATATGCAGATATATACAATGATCTAACAAATATGCAACTAAATGAAACTAAAAAATTTGTTGAGCCTGTTATAAGCCTTCTTGAATCATCATAGAGCATTTAAAATGTTGGAAGTATGTACAAGCATCATAGGGGAAATTAACGCCAATGATGACCAGAGTACAACTTTCACGATTTTTGATATAGCAAGCGAACACAAGCATCGAGGTATAATTGAACCGAGATGATCTGAGCATTTCTTGCGTAAACAGACAAAGATTAACCACCCTTCCTATGCAAATGTGGAACTGTCATCGATGATATTGTTTTGGTAATCATGTCCTGTGACATATTTGCATCAGACTGACCGTTAACCTCAAGAAAGCAGACAAAGAAAAATCATTCTCGTTCCTTGCCACTCTAGCTCAGTACATCATCGAGTGTGCTCCAGAGTTATGATATCAAAAATCAAACAACTTTTGATCAAACATGTAATACTGTCATTTCATACATTATTCAGATTTTTGGATCATCCAATAGACAATGATATGGTATCTACTGAAAATTTGTTTCATTGATAAGGCTTGGTGATCGGATAAAGTTTCACATGAGTTTGTTGTTTGTTCGTATGATCGGATCCTATGACATGGTCTAGCTGTGAAAGTTAAGTGCCCCTAGTTGAGTTTTTTCCCCTTTTATTGACACAACTTGCGAAAAGGAATATGTATAATGATTAAGCCATGGTAAGACATTTTATCACTCTAGGCAAATGACGGCAGGATAATGTGAGTATAACCCTAAGATGTGGAAAAAGATACGAAAAAAAGAAAAATGAAAAGCCAAAGTGCAAAATAGGAACTAATAGATGGAGAGGTATGGATAGCGTCTGTTTGCCAAATTTTCACTATCTGTATTTATTGCATTTTTCTGATTTCTATATGATTTTTCTTTTGTATTTTTCTGTCAGTAGACTGCCTGTTTGTCAGGTTTTCACCCTATGACATTTTTTGATTTTTTTGTATTTTTCTGTCAATAGACTGCCTGTTTGCCAGGTTTTCACCCTATGACATTTTTTGATTTTTTTGTATTTTTCACTGTTTTTGAATTTTTTTCAGGACTTTTTATGCTGTTTTTGGATTTCTTCAGGACTTTTTCTGCTGTTTTTGTATTTCTTCAAGAATTTTTCTGACTTAAACATAATATTTCTTAAGATGCATGCTGTTGATGGGTTCATCAAACAGGTCTCCTTCTGGCGTTGATAACTTGTATGCTCCCAAACCATAGACTGTAATAACCACGTAAGGGCCTAGCCAATTTGGTTTAAACTTTCCTTTCTTTTCTCTATCTTGTTGATTGCGTGGGTTCTCTTTCAGAACTAGATCACCCACGTGAAAGGTACGTGGCTTTACTTTGTGATTATAGCTATGAGACATCATCTGTTGGTATGCTTTCAAATGGTCAGTTTCTCTCTGTCTCTTTTCATCTAAAAGTTCTAACTCTTGTAGTCGAGAAACTCTGTATTCATCATCTGTTATGAGACCTTTCAGTGATACTCTTAGTGAAGGTATTTCAACTTCTAAAGGCAATATGGCTTCTGCTCCATAGACAAGGGCAAAAGGTGTTGCTCCTATTGGCGTTCAGACACTAGTTCGGTAAGCCCACAAGGTGGGATTAAGTTGAACATGCCAATCTTTCCCTGAATCATTGACGATCTTCTTCAAAATCTTTAGTATAGTCTTGTTTGAGGCCTCTGCTTGGCCATTCCCTTGTGGATAGTAAGGTGTTGAATATCTGTGCTGAATATGGAATCTTTCACAAAGTTCATCAACATCCTGATTCTTGAAAGGGCGACCATTATCTATGATAATGGCATTAGGTTATCATATCGACAAATAATGTAGTTGAGTATGAAGGATGAAATTTGTTTTCCAGTGACTTTAGAGAGAGGTACCGCCTCAATCCACTTAGTGAAATATTATGTTGCCGTGATGATGAACTTATGCCCATTTGAGGATGAAGGATGAATTTTTCCTACTAGATCTAACCCCCATTGAGAAAATGGCCAGGTTGGTGTGAACGAGTGAAGTTCTTGTGTAGGAGCATGAATAAGATTCCCATGAATCTGACATTTTGAGCATGTTTTAACAAAAGTGAATGATTCCCTCTCCATCGTAGGCCAGTAGTAACCCATTCTAATCAATTTCTTGGATAAGGTTAGTCCACTCGAATGAGTACCACAAATGCCCCCATGAACTTATTGTAAAGCTTTGTCGGATTTGTCACGTTCAAGACATCGAAGTAAAGTACCATCAAGACCACGGCGATAAAGGGCATCAGCGATAAGGGTATAGCGAGAGGATTGTCAGATAAAGTTTCATTTTTGGTTACAGGATAAATTAGGTGGTAAAATGTCATCTTTTAGGTAGGCATAAATCTTACCATACCAGGGTGAATCGGATCCCACCAAGTGGCAGATAACTTGGCTTTCGCGTGTGTCATAAGCAGGTGTAAATAATTGTTCCACCAGAAATTCATAACGAGTCTGTTTTTCTAGGAGTTGTACCAATGATGCGATCGTAGCCATGGCGTCAGCTGCTTTGTTATCAAGTCTTGGGATTTGTGTGAACTGAATGTCTACAAAGTACTTCTTGAAGTCATTGACCATCTTCTTGTATGGAAACAATTTGTCATCTTTAGTCTGATAATCATCATTGATTTGGTTAATGACTAACTGTGAGTCACCACAAACTTGTAGCTTGGCAATCCTCCATTACAATGCTGTCTTTAGTCCAATGATTAGTGCTTCATATTCGGCTATGTTATTGGTGCATGGAAACATTAGCCTATATGACCGAGGAATAGTATGTCCTTGAGGGGTGACAAAGAAAATGCCTGCCCCCGATCCATGTTGAGTAAAAGAGCCATCAAAGTATAAGGACCATAGTTGCTTAGATTCTGCAGTGAAAACGTCAGCATCTGGAAATTCAATGTGCAAGGGGTGCTCTGTTTGTAGAGGAGCGTCTGCTAGTTGATCAGCAATAACTTGTCCCTTGATTGCTTTGCGATCAACGTAGTGGATGTCAAACTCACTCAAAATCATGACCCATTTTGCTAACCTTCCTGTTAGTGATGCTTTACTTAGTAGATACTTGAGTGGATCAATTTTTGAAATAAGATTGATTGTATGAGTTAGCATGTAATGTCGAAACTTCTGTGAAGCAAAGACTACTGCTAAACAAGCCTTCTCAATGAAAGTGTAGTTAAGTTCATGACTTGTTAGTGTTCTGCTGATGTAATAGATTGCACGTTCTTTCCCTTCACAGTCTTCTTGTGCTAATAATGCCCCCAAGGATGTCTTGGTTGCAGCAATATACAGGATCAATGGTTTGTCTAGATTTGGTGGTACGAGAACTGGTGGGTTCATCAGGTACTGCTTGATTTGTTGAAATGCCATTTCACATTTGTCATCCCATCTAAAAGGAACATTCTTATGCAGGAGATGTGTGAACGGTAGACTTTTGTTAGCCAATTGTGCAATGAATCTTCTTATGGACTGAAGTCATCCTTGTAATGATCTCAATTGACTGATGTTCTTTGGGGGAGGCATCTCCATGATTGCCTGAACTTTAGCAGGATCTACTTCAATTCCCTTTTCTGAAATGATATATCCTAAAAATTTTCCAGATGTGACCCCAAAAACACATTTCTTAGGATTTAGGTGAACTTTGAATTTTTCCAATCTGATAAATATTTTAGACAGTATTTCCAGGTGTCCTTCTCTGGTGTATGATTTTTCCAATATGTCATCCACATAATCTTCCATGAATGTGTGCATCATGTCATGAAAGATCGTAGTCATAGCTCTTTGATAAGTAGCCCCAGCATTCTTTAGACTGAAAGGCATGACATTCCAACAGTACGTTCCCCACGGACAAGTGAAAGTTTTTTTCTCTTGGTCTTCTGGTGCAATCTTGATTTGGTTGTAACCCGAGAAACCATCCATTAATGAATACATGGCATGGCCATCTGTCAAATCAACTATAGTGTCAATGCTTGGAAGTGGAAAGTCATCCTTAGGGAAGACTTTGTTAAGATCTCTGAAATCAGTGCATACTCTAATGTGTTTATCTGGCTTTGCTACTGGTACAATATTGGAGATCCATTCTGCATAGGTGATTGATCTTATAAATCCTACATCTAGGAGCTTCTTGAGTTCTTCTTTGACCAGTAGTTCAACATGAGGATGCATCTTTCTGAGTTTTTGTTTCATTGGTTTAACTCCTAGTTTAATAGACAAATGATGCATTATGAGATCAGGATATAGACTTGGCATGTCTGCATATGACCAAGCAAAATTGACTTGATTTTCTTTGAGAAAGTTCATGAACTCTGGGATTTCTTTATCTGTCAGTGATTCAGCTACCTGTAGAATCCTTGGATTATCTGTAGTTGCAATATTGATTTCCTTTGTAGGCTTGATCAAAATGGGTGATCACTCATGATAGTGCTCTGGGAGAGTGTCAAGAGTCCCATCAAGTGGTGCCTTGAAAAGGTTTTCACCATCTGATACGCTCTTTATTTTATCTTTTGTTTGATCTAGTACTGCCAGATTCTGGTTTTCACCAATAGATCATTTTTCTTTATTTTCATTTTTGTAGCTAGGAGACTTGACACTCTCCTGATTAAAGACTTCATACCGAAAATTGCTAGTGGAACAATCATTTACATCATCTGTGGAAAGGAAGTTTATGATAGCTTCATCATTTGGAAAAATAGGCAAGTCAATAGGTTCAGTTAGATCCCAGTCAATGAGATCAAGATGGATCAAAGGCAACAAGTCAGTTGGTTGTGTGAAATCGGCGATGGTTAGCGTCAAAATAGAGTTATTGGTAGGATCCGAGGCATGAGGTAGATCAATGATGGTACTATTCTCCTGATAGTCTTGTTCGTTAAAATCTGACTCAGTATCACTAGACTCATAGTTGCTTTGTAGTTCAGATTCTTGTGGTTGGGACCCTGAACCTTATCCTTTGATTAAAGTTGGTGTATACGTGTGTATGACATCTACCTCTTTGTCTCTCCAAAATTCATCATCATGAATGGTATCCCATTCATATTCAGCAGAATCTGTATCAGAGTTATTTTCTATGAAATTCAAGATTGATGCCAAACATTTCTTTTTCTTATCAGAACCTTCTTGCAGTATAAAAACATTACCCTGTGCTTGGTTGGATGGGGGAGAGTCATAGCCTAGTCCAGTTTTATCATATGCAGCAAGCCCTGGAAGATGGATAGGCTCAACTACGCCTTCTTTTCTTTTTCCAAGAGGACCATTATCATATCCCATCTTTTGCATGATGGAATACCCTTTCCCATATCTGTCAGTTGGTATGGTGAAATTTAGAACTGTTTCATCTTCATCCTTATAAAGCCAATTCAGAATTGTTGTGTCCTCAGGATCTCCCATGGGGAATTTTTCTTTGATAAATTATCCATTGAACTTGGTAGTTGGCTCTGTTTGTATTTGTGCTGATGTTGATGCTACTAATATCTGTTGTTGTGTAATAGAAGGTTGTCCATGTGATCAAGGAGATGTAGGTAGATTAGCAAGACAAAGAGAATATTCCCCGACTCCACTTTCCTTGAACTGTAGTTTCTTGTCAAAGCTTTTGGCTAATTGATTGATTTGTGTATCATGCTTAGAGAAGTATTAGCAAGTGCTTCTCGATTGTTTGGAACCAAAGTATCCTGATTAGATTTTACATTGGCACAAGTTTGGGTGTTTGAATTATCAGCTGATATAGTGATTTCATGTCCGTCATATGGAAACTTAAGACATTGATGGTAAGTGGATGGAACAACTTACATTTCATGAATCCAAGGATGACCCAACAAGATGTATGCAAGATCTCGGTCTAAAACTTGACAAAAGGTATTTTTGACAACAGGTCCCACTCTGATTGGTAACATGATTAAACCTTTAGATGTTTTTTCCTCATCATCATAGGCTTTTATAGTAATCTTCCTTCTAGGATCAATGGAGTCCTCTGAAAATCCTAAAGCTTGAACCACCTTCAAGGTACATATATTTAAACCAGCCCCTCCATCTATTAGGACATGTTTAACACAGAACTTATGGATCATGACCTCTAAGTATAATGATGAATTGTGGGGATGAGTCATGGAAACATCATTTTTGTCTGAAAATGAAAGACATGTAGGTGAGGACAAATGTCCTACCATGGCTTGAAATTGGTTCACATCCAAATCCGTGGATACAGTTGTTTCAAAAAGGGCCTTGTGTAAAATTTCCTTATGTGCAGGGGAAATCTTTAAGAGTTCTAAAATGAAAATTTGGGCCGGAGTTTTTCGAAGTTGGTTAACTAAGTCATATTGATGTTGAGGGAAGGTCTCAGTGGATTTCGAAGAGGTACCCTTCAAGACAACTTTAGCTTACGCTCTCGTTGTGACATTAACTTGTCCATTGTCTACTTTCTCATTGATTTTTATAACGTTGACTCGCTCATCATCTGTATAGAGGTGACGGATTACATTGTCATCAATTTGGTTCACATTTTTGTCAGAAGACTCTCCCTTTTGATAATTCGGTAAAGGGTTGCAAAATGCTTGGTGATCTTCATTGGATTTTTGTTGTCCTTCTACTGTGATAATGCCTTTGTCGATTAGGTCTTGAATAGCATGCTTCAAAGCTTGAAAGTTTTTTGTACGATGACCTCTGCACCTATGATAGTCACAATAATAAGCTTCATTCCATGATGGAGGTTTTACACTAGGTTCATAATTGCATTGAGGTGGCAAAGTAAGGACATTTTTTTCCATAACCTCTTTGAAAGTAGATTCCAAGGATTGTCCTAGTGGAGTGAAATTTCTTCTACTAGAGAAGAATGAAAAGTGTTGTGGGTTCGTGTGTGAGGTATTCCCTAAGGTTTTGTTGTTGTTGTTGTTTCCACGGTAGTTTTGGTTGTTGACAGTCCCCTAATTGTTGTTCGTTGGAGGGGGAAGATTGTTTCCTTGATTCACGACTGAATTGAAATTGTTGTAATTATTGTTACGAGTAGTATTTGGAGTACTCAGAACAAACGGCTTAGTCGCGATATGATTTGCATCTACAACACCATCATTTACAATGTTTTTGTTGCGGGTCCAAAATTTTGACTTGTCTTGATTGTTGTAATGGTTGGATGAGCTAGGATTGTCTTTGTCAAGTTTTATTGTCCCTCTTTTGACCAAAGCACCTTCGATGGTGATGGAATCCTCAATCAATTTCTCAAAGGAAGGTGGACAATGTAGATTCAAGCGATAGCTCATTTCCGAATTTAGGCTGTTGATGAAAGTAACCATTTTTTCCTTTTTAGGAACATGACGTGGATACCTAGCGAACATTCTTCTCCATCTTTGAAGAAAGGTAGTGAAAGGTTCACCAGGTTTTTGTGCAACTTTGCAAAGATCAATCATGGTGATTTGGTGTTGGATGTTGTAGGCATATTGTGTTATGAACAAATTGATCAATTCCTCAAATGTTTGAACAGGAGGTGTAATCTTAGATAACCAATCCATAGAGTTAACTCCAAGGCTCCGAGGGAACAATCGCAGTAAGTGTCTTCATGTGCAAACTCTAAAGTCATGTTTCAGAAGTCTCTTATGTGATCAATTAGATCCGATTTCCCATTATAACGATCAAATTTGGGAATTTCACAATGTTTAGGAAATGGAATCATATTGAGACTTCTATCAAAAGGATAAGGACATATGTCATCAAGAGTGTATTTCTTTGTTGTGGTCCCTCCTTGTAACTCTTTGATTTGTCCTTGGAGTTCCTTAAATTGTTGAGTAAGAGCAGTAAGATCAGATGGGGATGTTTCTTCTTCTTTGCTCTTTAATTTCTCAGTATCAAAATCCTTAGGTAGTTTAGCTCCTTGATCGGCTAGGAAGAGGAAATACTTTTCCTTGTCACGTTGTAGGATCTTTTCTATGGCTTTAAGAAACTTGGGGTCTTGTTCAGCCTCTCTAAGGTGAAGTTCTTCCTCTTGCTCATCATCACTATCTACGAGAGTTTTGTTCATGTCTTTGTTCTTATGAGATGGGTTTACCTCTCTATCAGCCATATTGTCGTCACTGAAAAGAGGATTGCAACTCACACTAAAATGAGGACTATCACGTTCACCTTCTTCTTGAATGTTGTGGGTAGGAGTTTCTTGTTGAGATGTTTCTCCTAGTTTGTTGTGTTGAGATCTTGTAAAAACAGGCATATGTAAGGAATCCTATGATATGATCGAAGGTCACTGAAGGATTTGACTAGGATGCGTTGAATATTCAATTGAAGGTTGTGGTATATTCTCAAACTCAAGAGATTGATTAAGATTGTGATGTTGAGATAACACTAATCTTTGATAATAAGCTTGAGTAGCCAAAGGTTCTATAGTGTAATCATCAGTGAATCCTCTAATGTAGTCTTGGTATCTATGGAGAAATGTGCGATAATGGAGCAAGATGTGTCGACTTTTATACAAAAATTCTCTGCGGTCTAAAGTCTTTTTGTAACTTAAGTTTGTTTTGGGCTTCTTGATCCTATTGAAAACTGATTTCTTGGCGAACTTGGTTGATTTCCACTTTCTCAACATGGGAGAGAAATATCAGAAATTCTGGTCTGTGTAAAAATTTTGACAGAAACCTAAAAGCGCTATTTTGTTTCCTAAATGCGTTGCAGAAAGAGGTATATGCACTGGAGAAAGAATCAAATGCGATGCAGAATACCTTGAATGCGCAGAAATAGAGCACAGATGCACTAAGAGAGTTCCTAAATGTGCTGAAAAATGACTCAGATGCGCCGAACCAGCCAGTGGATGCGCCAGAACAGAGTTTATATGCGTTGCAGTTTTTCCTAGATGCACTAAAACATTTCTCTAAAGACAGTTTTGACTAGTTTTGAAAATTCAGCTGAAGTTTTTCATGTTCGTTTTGGATGATCCTTTATCTGAATTAATGTTCTTGAAAACACAGCAAACAGTCTGATTTAAGTTGATTGTAACCAAGCACAAAATAAGACAAGCACAACCTAGGTTAGGCTAGGACAATATCCGCTAGATTCCACGTGGGTTTCCCCAACCGCATATCAGTAGCGTGTGAATTCAGAAGCTTGGATGCACAGGCTCCCCCTTATAGTGCACTCTCTTCTCAGGCCAACCAAGCTTCCAACCCCCATGAAACTCCCATGGCAAGCTGATCACCTCTACTACAGACTGCAAAAGTGTGGAAGGCTTCACACCGACCAGTGTTGGACTAGCAGATAGAAGGTTTTTGGCTTTCTAAACAATGGTATTTAGTTCGGGACCCCCGTTCGAGTGGCCATACATGGGGCAAGAGATTAATCACCATTAAGGTGGCACTCCATCCTGAAGAGGTTAAGCTCAACAGGGTTTAAGGGAGTACAACTCCATCCATATGACACATCCACACAAGCAACCTTAGGTTTTCCCTTAAGATTTACATTTATATACTGGTTGGGGGTAGCTTGGCCTTAGCTCCGTTGCAAGTTTGAGTCGTGTTGAGGTGATGAAATCCCCAGGCAGGCCCAATTTCTAGAGTCAATAACCGTTTCTCTTACACCTAGGATCGCACAAGTGCGCAAGGGGAGAGGATACTTCGATTATCAAGTCAAGGTTACATAGGGAAAAGTGGGTCTAGTTTTCTGATCACCTAGTTTGCACAGGGTGAGAGCATAGTCACCTACCACTTTCAAACACAGTCAAGAAGAGTAGACAGATTCATTTTAGGTGCACCAAAATCAAAAATGATTTAATCTAAGTGAAGATTTTGCTTCACAACAGACATGGGGTTCATTTTAACTGCATGATAAAGATGTGGTGGCTACCCTAGATTGATTCATTTTAAATCCAGCCAAAAAAAAAGAAAGAAATTATGTCTGTGGAAGGTGTCAGACTCAGAATCTCTGTTACAACTCAGATGTGCGACTCTGTTACCCGAATGCGCAGAAACAAAATATAGATGCGTAGTAACAGAACTCAAATGCATAGAAACAGATCCCGAATGCATGAGAATAGAGCTTGGATGCGTAATAACAGAACCTATATGCGCAAAAATAGAACCTGAATGCACGAAAATAGAACCTATATGCACAAAAACAGAACCTATATGCGCTAAACTAAATGCAATTTTTTTTTAATTTTTTCGAAACATATTTGAATGCACTAAATGATGTCCTATATGCGGTAATTAAACTCCTATGTGCTCTTCAGAAATGCCCATATGCGCCACTCTGTTTCCTAAATGCGCTGCAGAAATTCCCAAATGCGCCAAAATAGTCTTTAGATGCACCAAAGTACCTGCACAAAGAATTTTTTTTGGATCTCCCAGATGCGCTGTCGGATGTTAGAAAACCTGCAAGAAAGAAATCTAAAATGGGGGCATAGGCCCTATGGTGGGCTCCAAAAAATGTGTGATCGAAAATAATATGCATAAACAAATTGAAATAAATACTATTCAAGCACACCAATAAGACATTGTATCAAAATAGAACAAAAGGAGGTAAGTAAATGCAAACTCAGTATTCTACTTCGATTGTCATCCTATCATCCTCTATCTTCAGTGTTTTTGTTGATTCCAGCTTTTGCTCTCAGATTGTGTGCTAGGCTCAACAAACTGTCTTCCTAAAGAACGAGATTTAAATGTGATGCATGATGCAAGATTAAGCCATGATATGGAATTGAACTAATATGCTTGAAATAAACATGATGCTATGATATGAGAATACTAAATGAATTAAATGCATGAACTCTAATTAATTGCCTATTACCAATGCTTGGATTCACACATGTATTTATAGAGTTTTTTGAATGATTCTGATTGGCTGTCTTGATTGACAGTTGTGATAATTCCTGGAAAATCGAATGGCTGAAGATGGATGAAACTGAAGAGAAAATAGAAGAAAAATTGAAAACAAAATTTTTCCATTTTTATGAAAGAGGGAAAAGATAAGAAGATAAGAAATCATCTTTCTTTAAAAGAATAAAAGAAAGATTTAAAAGCTAATAAATAATGAATTAAAAATTCAATTGTTTATTTGTGGAAGACATTCAACTTTTTCTTAATTAAATGAAATATTTAATTAAGCTTTTAAAAGCAGAAGAAAGTTTGTGATAAGAAGAAAGCTTTAATCAGGATTTTTGAAAAAAGCATAAGATCTCATATAAAATATTTAATTATGATATGAGAAGATTTCACAATCAAATAAAATATCTAATTGTGTTTTAGAAAGAAAGCATAAGATATTTAATTAAATAAGGTTTATTTAATTAAATCTCTTTTATGAAATTAATTAAATGAATTATTTAATTAATTAGAAGAAGAATTAAAATTAGAAGAAAGAGAGATATTTAAACTTAATTAAAACAAAAAGATTTAATTTAAATTCAAACAATGATAATTAATTTAAATAAATAAAAATGTATTTATTTAATTAATTAAGTGGACGTATGAAAATAATTAAATAAATTAAATTTATTTAATTACGAAAGAAGAATAAGATGAATGAACAATATAATTAAATTAATTAAATTTAATCATATGTAGAGGACTTTTAGATAAATTAATTAAATAATAAATATTTAATTAATTGCCAGGATTATAGTCGTGACCATTTTTATGTGTATACAGATACTATAGAGGAAGCAGACAACTCTTCAAACCATGGAAGCATGCCCCCAGACTGAAGACCTACAAAACATATGCGTTAGACAAGAAAAACCTGCACCAGACAACAATGTCAGAATATAAGAAAATAACGGATGTGAGTCAGCAAAGTGAAAGAGACCTTGATGTAAAAGGTTGTCTCAGTACTGTGTGTTGTCCCAAAATTAAAAACAATAATACATAGAATAATTCTAAAATGAAGAGAAGAAGGGAATATACTCAGGATGAAGAAGATGCAGATCTTCGATCCAATATATACGAGTGAGAAGAAAGAGAATTTAAGAATGTAAGTGCCTTATAGGCTTGAAGACCTACAAGGAAGGTGTCCTTCAAGATCTCTCACATGAAGGAAACCAAGAAAGTTCCCTATAGACCTACAAACTTGTAGGGAAGGTGTCCTCCAAGATCTCTCACATAAAGGAAACCCAAAAAAATTCTTTACAGACCCGCAAACCTACAATGGAGTGACCCCCAATATCTCTCACGTGGAGGAAGTTCAAAGGAAGCACCCTATAGATCTGCAGACCTATAGGGAGGTAACCCCCAAGATCTCTCACATGGAGGAAACCAAAGGAAGGGGACTCTGTAGAGTCAAGAAACAACTTCATAGGTGCACCTACAAAGTGACATGTTTACCCACAGATAAAGCATGTCCGAAAATAAAGCGGCCACATAGGCGATCAAGTGGATAGTTCCACAGACCATCAATAAATTGGAAGGCTTTCAAAGGGGTCCCTCGAGAACCCTTCAAAAGAAGAGGGGTCCACTCAAGAAATGCTCAAATTGAAAGATAGAGAGAAGAGAGGGGGTTCTTAAGAAGGAAACACATCTCCAAAATGAGTTATCACTACCCTCAACATATAGGGGAGGAGAACCTTGAAAGATACTTAGAACAAATAGGATAGAGGTAGACCTCAATATTACTTGTCATTTGAAAAAGAGGTAGGTGCATTAGAAAATACTTGAGTGATGGAACCAGAATCATGAAGTTGCTATGTTTTTTCCTTCAAGGACTTACATTCACTAGTTAAATGGTCAGGTACTTGATGGTATGCACAAAAGGAATGTTTTTTCTTTTTCAAGGTCGTGAAATTTCTTATGAGTAGGAGAAGGAAGAGTAATCAAGTGGGATTTTAGAAGCTGCAATAAAATGCGTTCTTGCTTAGATAAGGAATGAGGAGCAGGAAGCTACCCTTTCTCTTGTGAAGAATATTTTGACTTCCTAGAAGAGGAAGGCATGAAGATAGAAGACAAGGGTAGATCGACATTAAGAAAATTACAATTGTTCCTCACACTATCCCGTGATACAAAATAATAAGCATCTTTGATAGCAGGTATGGATGATGTTATCGAAAGGTCTAAGTGGATCGGGTCGACTTTATATTCCCTACTTAAGGAATCTGTGAAGTCTAGAGAACCCCAATCATCACCAAGACACACATTCCTTTGAGAAGAGGAAGAAGGAGTAAACTTAAGATTTCTTGCTTCAGAAGGATCTTCCTTAGAGACATTTTTCTCAAGAGTAACTACATCCTTTGTAGTAGATATTGCTAGAGTAAACATCGACACATTGGAAGACACTGAAGGAATAAGAGTAGGCACAACCGAAACCTGACCAGTAGCCACCATCTCACATAAGTGCATGGCCTCAGTGTTAGTCTTAATTGTGACTAATTTACTATTACAAATGAAGTTAATAGATTTGTGCAAGGTAGAGTGACTACACCCATAGCATGAATCCATGGTCTACCAAGAAGAAGGTTATATGGTAACTTTTCTAACATAACATGTACAAGGGTGGGTATGGTAATGGGTCCAAGCTGTAAAGGTAATACTATCATACTTAGAGGTTGTTGCCCAACATTATGGAACCCATGAATGTCAACAGAAGAAGCATTAAGGGAAGATGATTCAATATTAATCTTAAGAAATAGATCAATGCTACATACATTAAGTGCTAAACTAGTGTCAATGAGAGTACGTCTAATGCCAATTTTATTAACATTAACTATAATCATTAGAGGGTCCACTTGCTTTTGTACTTCCGAAGGCGGGAGTTCCTGTGGATAGAACATAATATTTGGTGAATCAAAATGAATATACACCATCAACAAATTAGCATCCATCGGCCTAGTGGAAGAAGGAAAGAGGATCTTTTGCAAGGCGTCTTGAAGTATACCTTGATAAACCAAAGCAGATTGAAGCAGGTCCCACAATGATATCTTAGCCAGAGTAGCTCGGAGTTTCTCAACAAGATCATAGTCACTAGGTGCTTTAGTTGTAGTTTTAGGTGCTTGAGGAAGGCTTGGTTGAGTATTTATTCTATTCTTATAAGTCTAGGCTACCTCTTTGTGAGAGGGAGCTTTGGAAATATCAAGAGAATCACTATCAGATGGAACACCATCAATAGAAAAAATCCTCTTAGGAGGACTAGATGGAGTCACATAAATGACTGGTCTCTAAGGGATTTGAGGGGCAATAGAGACATTGATTACATTTATAGAACCATCACAACTAGTAGAATAATTATTTGAAGACATATTCTCAACATCGATCCAAGCAGGATCAAATGTGGAAGTTCATCATGTGCTAATGCATCATCTCTAGGGGAGAGTGAATCTAAAAAAATATGAGATTCATCATTTGATAATGCATTTAATCTAGAAGAGAGTGCATTGGAATGAAAGGAAGGTAAAGCAACATTAAGAAAGGTATCAATGATTTCATCTTCTTGCGACAAAATATCCTTTGAAGCCAGAGGACTTTCGTAAGAAGGATCAAAGATATCAAGTGACATAGGAAAAGCCAAGTCACCATCACATGCACGAAATGTAACATCATTAAAATTTTGAACAAAATTAGATACTGAGATAATAAAAGAAGATATTAAATTCATTTGGTGACAAAACTAAGAAAAACTGAAAATCTAGATTTTCTATTTTTTTGGTATTTTCTAGGTTCTAGTAATTTGCATTTTGGGAGGTCTTCAAAGTGGAATTTGAGGTTGGAACTTGTGTCAATCCTTAAAAATTTTCTACCAAAGGAAAAATATTTTAGAGAGTGAACTAGTCCTCTAGGAGACCTTTCCAACGATGCAAGTGGTTTTGAATTCTGAGCACCAAGTCAAAAGTTATGACCTCGCCAAGTAGGGGTAAATAAATTCCTAGGTTTTTTGAAAAATACCTTCTTCACATCAGGTTCACCAAAATGTACAGAAGGGGGATTCACTACTCACGATTTCTCTTCACTCAGAGAGCCTCACAAGGAAAACTTCCCTAAACTTCCTCAAGGAACAACGATGAGGGTTCTAGAATCAGAAATAGTAGGTCATAGAGATTTTTTGGACAAACTGAGCAGCTTTCGGCCAAAGCACGACTAGGTGGAATATAAACAACACATTGCACTGGTGTCCCAGAGGCACACTGGAATCACATACGGACCAGAAAGAAGGTTCGTCACAGAAAACAACAAAGTGTCTACTTCTACTCTAATTCCTAAGAAATATTAGAACATGAGAAAGCAATAGAATATAACATAATCAAAATAAAGTGGAGTAGAAATGGTAAAGATAAGGAGAAGAAAGGAAATTCTCACAACCATGCAAGTGATGAAACCTATAGCAAGTGAATGTCTTCAAAACTTGCATGCGTAATAGCTGGAGAAAGTGTTGGGGTTGTATAGGGGTTTGCCTCAGTCAAACCCCCATTTTGGTGTTCCCACCTCCACAGACAACTAGATAGAAAGAGAGAAATGAACTGAAATGGTCAAAGCATGTGGTGAAAGAAAAGCCCGCTTAGGAGTAGAACCCACACCACCAAGTATGAGTGATAAAAGAAATCCTTAATCGAGTAGGAGAACCCGTATCACAAAAGAGGTGATAAAAGCAATGACTGCTCAAGGAGGAGAACCTGTATCACAAAGTAAGGATGCAATAGATAGGGGATATGGAATCCTAGGATGCTCACAAGGATGAAGTAACGGAGATGAAGATGTAAGAGCCAAAGGAGCTGCAAAGAGGGAGAGCAAGATTGCTTCAAGAGCCAAGAGCTTGAAAGATTTGCAAAGATAGATGCCAAGAGAGTTTGAAAGTGTTGTAGAAGGTTGTTGTAACAAACAAGAGAGTTGTGTGCATAATGGAGCATGGGCAGGAAAATAAGGATTTTGAATCTTCGAACAATGGAGTAGGCCATGGAGCAGGATTTGAGGATTCACGGGCATAATCGATGCAAGTTCTGAGGGGTAAGAAAGGTAAGGATGATTCAAACAAGAAGGATGTCAGAACCAATATTTTGGTGGACTCGAGGGGGAATGTTGGGCAACCTACTAACCCTATGGGATCTATTGAAGGACAAAAGGGGGATAAAATTATTGATGTGGTGGGGGCTGTTGGAGGGGAAGGAGCTAAATGCAAACCATGGTCTTCTCTATTTGGAGTCAAGCCTAATGGCAAATCGGTTTTCCCTCTAGTGCACAACATATCTGACCCAGTGAAAGGTAAGTTTTCCATCTTTTTGCCTAATCTGATTATTGATCATAATATTTCCTTAATGAGTAGAGCGCTGGTTGGAATGTTTATGGGCCCTAGACCAAATATTGAAGTGGTTAGGGAGTTTGTCAAAAACAAGTAGAAAACCAATGGAAAAGTTATTGTTGCAACGCTTCCCAAAGGATACTTTGATTTTGAGTTTACCTACAAGGAGGATATGGTGGTTGTCAGGAGTGATAGTCCTTAGGTTATAGGGAAATCCTCCCTGGCCCTTAAGAAATGAACGTCTAATCTAGACCTCTCTAACTCCATTTTTTAGAATTTTCTACTCTGGGCTAGACTTGCCTTCAATGTCATTGCTAACTCTTTTGGGGAGCTTTTGTAAATAGATCCCATGATAACAGCTATAAAAAGGCGTGTGTTTGCTAGAATCTATGTGGGAGTGTCCCAAAATGATGACCTCTCTTCTTCTATTGATATACAATTGAAGTTGGGGACTTGGACGCAAGCTATAGAGTTTGAATCAATCCCTTTTGCTTGCTTTAAGTGTAGAAAAATAGGGCATTGGGCTAAGAAATTCCCACTCAATGTTAGCAAGGAGAAAGAGAAACCTCTACTTAATCTGAAGACTGTTTGGAGAAAGAAGCCTGAGGGGGAGGGTAAAGAGAGAAAAGCAACCTCCTGTATCGGCGAGTCAGGGTGTATGAAGCCTGAAGTTCAGGTGAATGCCCCTAAGTTCAATGAAGTGGTGGGTTTCAAGGAAGATTTGGGTTTTCAGGAGCCTCAATGAAAGGAGTTAGAGAACTTATCTGGAATGAAGGAGGATGGAGAGTTTGAACTGGAAGGCATTGGAAATGGATTGCTGAATCTAGATTCCTCTTTCAAAAACCTTGAAAAGGAATTAGAAGGTAAGGAGGATGGGGGGCCAAAGTTGGATGATATTCCTATTTAGGGATTGATACTGGATTTTGGTTTTCCTCTTCCTCCTTCTGCTTCTAGAGGAGGCCTCCCCTTTAGCATGGATTCTTTTTAGATTCTAGGAACTGCTATCTCTCTAGATTATGTCAAGGATACCTTTGAGAACATGAGTCTGACTCAAGAGATCTCAAGTGAAAATTCAACCTAGTGTAATAATGAACTGATGGAAACCCTTCCCTTGGATCAAAGGAGGATGTCTGATAACAAATGGGAATTAGGGAGAGAGTTGGAAAACCAAGAAGATATGGATAGAGATGATGCCAACTCTTTGTCCAATAAAAAGAAGAAGAAAATCAAACAACATAATACCTTGAGTGGAGTCTCTACTAGAACTAGAGCTAAGGAAAATTGTCGAGCTACTAAGAGAAACCAACGAAGAAAATATGTAAAGTGGCTGAGGCAGCATGGTAGTTTTTAGGATATTGCAAATGGTGTTCAAAAGACCATCCCAAAGATTCTCCAATCCTCTGGTAAGACATGAAGATCATGTCATGGAATATTAGGGGGATGAATAGCCTCCATAAGTAGGATGTGTTGCACAATTTTGTTAGGGACCATAGACCTAATATATTACTTGTCGAAGAATCCAAAATGCCTAAGGAGAAGGTGGAAAAGATTAAGATGTTTAAATTCTGTGGTGTCCATGGAAACAACTCAAAAGGTGCCTCAGGAGGAATTGTCACATTTTGGAACCAGAATCTCAGTAAAGGGGAACCATTGTTGGAGAGCACTAATCATGTGGCTACCATATTTACCCATATCAGAGACAATTTTTTCTAGATTCATTCTAACATCTATGCCCCTAATAGGAAAGGAGCAATAAAGTCATTTTGGAAGGAGCGTACTGCCTTTCATAGGATTTTTAATAATGATTCATGGGTTGTTATGGGAGACTATAATACCACTCTTCAGGATGATGAGAAGTTCAGAGGTTCCTAGGTTAATATGGAAAGAAAAATGGACCTTTTGGATCTCATGAATAACCAGGCACTGCTCGATTTGGATTTGCAAGGAGCTACCTATACTTGGTTGAATCAAAGAACTGGTAAGGACTTGATCCAAGTAAGGTTAGATAGAACATTAATCTCAGGTCAATGGTTCTTAAACTATTACTATTCTTTAAAAGATCTTTCGAGGTTGGGCTTTGACCACTTTCCTATAAGTTTTGTGGTAGATCCATTAAAGGGGAAGAGGAACTTTCCCTTTAGATTAGAAAGAATGTGGCTTTCCCATCCTCAAATATTTGAGGAAATAAGGAAATGGTGGAATATTACTGTCCTTGGGACCGCCATGTATAGGGTGGCTAAGAAATTGAGGGAAGTTAAATGTAAAATAAGAAGATGAAAAAAAAAAACCTTTGGTAACATTTTTGGAATCAAATCTGAGCTTCAAATGGATTTGGTGAAGATTCAAGATAAAATCCAAAGGGAAGGATATATTGATGATAATAGGAAAAAAGAAAATGAGTTGCTTGTGAAAAAGCATGAAATTATAGCCAGAGAGGAGGAATTTTGGAGATAGAGATCTAGAGCTCTATGGCTTTTTGCTAGAGATAAAACACTAGATATTTTCATTTGTCAGCATAAAAACATAGGGCTGCCAATAGAATCTCTCAAATTGAAAGTAATGGAAATCAGTTTGAGGAGGATGATGACATTAGAATTCAAGTTGTCCTTTTCTTTAGTAATCTCCTCTCAGGGAGTAGAGGAATCAACCTTTAACAACAAGATTACCTTTTAGATGCCATCCCTAATTTAGTTGAGGAGGAAGATAATAAAAAGCTTGCTACTATTCCTTCTAGGGAAAAATTAAAAAAAGCCATTTTTTCCTTTGAAGGGAACAAGGCCCCTGGCCACGATGGGTTTCCCATGTTCTTCTTTCAATGGTTCTGGGAGATTGTTGAAGAGGATGTTGTGAATGCAATTAAAGAGTTCTTTGGATCAAGAAGTCCCCTAAAGGAACTAAATGCTACCTTTTTGGTCCTTATTCCCAAGAAACCTGGAGCGGCGGAGTTTGAAGCCTTCAGGCCTATAAGCCTTTGTAATTATTTCTACAAAATCATTTCAAAAATTTTGACGTCTAGGCTTCTCATAATTCTTCCTTCATTGATCTCTCCCCAACAAAATGGCTTTGTTCCTAGATGACAAATCCTCGATTCTATTGTCACTGTCCATGAGAATATCCATTCCCTTGTGGAATCCAAAACTGAAGGTTTTCTCCTTAAGTTGGATATTTCGAAAGCCTATGACCGTGTGGACTGGAAATTCTTATTCAAAATCATGAGGGCATTTAGATTCAACAATAGAGTCCTTCAGATGGTGGATCAACTTGTTTCAATAGTTTCTATTTCTATTATGGTGAATGGATCCCCTTTGTATTTTTTTCAGAAATTGAGAGGTTTAAGATAGGGAGATCCAATCTCCCCCATCTTGTTCACTATTATGGCTGAATGTTTTGGGAAAAACTTGAAAAGACTGATTGATTAGGGGTCTCTGGTAGGACTAAGGCCCTCTTCTAGTAATATGATTTTCTCACATCAACATTTTGTTGATGATACCATGCTGATGGGGAGATCTACTATGACTGAAGCTAAGAATCTAAAAGTAATTTTCGATGAGTATGAGAGGGATTTTGGTCAATTGGTCAACAGACATAAAAGTTCTATTTTCTTTTTTAACACCCTTGATCACAGATAGGTCAAGATTGCTAGAATCCTTGGATGTAGAGTGGATTCCTTACCTTCTATTTATCTTGGCTTTCCCTTAGGCCTTAAACCTCCTGACTCCTTTTGGAGTTTGTTGGTTGATAGGTTCAACAAAAAGCTCATTGGATGGAAAGGAGCTCTTCTTAGTCAAGCAGGAAAAATCTAGCTTCTCAAAGCTTCTCTTTAAAACCTTATGATTTACACCTTAAGTATTTTCAAAATCCCTGCTAAATTTGCGGATGCTATTGAAAAATTTCAAAAAATATTTCTTTGGTTAGGGGTTGAAGAAAGAAAGAGAATGCCTCTTATTGGATGGGATCTTGTTTGTAGGCTGAAAAAGATGGGAGGATTGGGTCTAAGAAAGATCAGAATGATGAATAACATGCTTCTTGCTAAGAAAATTTTGAGGTCTTTTTCATCTTATGGGGAATGGAAAGACATTTAAAAAAATATATATATGGCTAATTGTGGATCCCTTAAGGCCCTGCTGGATTCTCCCTCTCTGCCCCGTGGATCAGTTTGCTGGAATGATATGATTACTGGGAGAAAGATTGTTGACTTAGGTGTTGGGTAGAATATAAGAAGTGGAAATCAAGCCAGGTTTTGGGAGGACAAATGGTTAGTAAAGGAGCCCCTAATGAACAATGAAAGGTTTAATAGGTGGGCTGACATTTTCAAAATGAATTTTGGTACTCAAGTCAAGGACTATTGGCATGACGGGGGTCGGGTGGACTTGTGCCAACTTAGCCCAGAGCTTTCCCCAATTCACTCATCACTGATGGCTGTTAGGATGGGTTCGAATCAAAAAGATGACCTTTTAGTCTTGAAAAATAACCCCTTAGGAAACTACTCTATTTCTTCAGATGTCTCTCTATTGTCCCTCTCTCAAGCCCCCTCTCCTTTCTGGACTAGAGCATGGATAAAAAATTTGACCCCTAAAGTCAATATTTTTTTCTGGATCCTTTTTCAAAATAAAGTGCTTATGGTTGATAATCTTTGCAAGTGTGGTTTCCAAATACCTAATAGATGCTATCTTTGTAAGAATGAGGTGGAATATGCAAATCACTTGTTTCTCCACTGTCTGTTTACTACTGCTATATGGGGTAAGTTTATGGCTCTCTAGAACATTTCATGGATGTTTCCTTATTCTATTGAATATTTTTTCTCTCAATGGAAAGCTCCTTCTCTGAATCCTTTTATTTGAAGATTAGAGGCTTTCACTTTCCCCTATATAGCTTGGGGTGTGTGGAAGGAATGAAATAACAGACTCTTTAGGGATAAGGAAACTTCAGAGAACAATGTGTTTGAAAAAATCTACAAGCTAATTGTGGAAAATTTTAATATCATTCCTCAACAAGAGAATAAACTGGAGGCTGTGGTGTTCTCTCCATATGACTTAAAGATAGCTAAGGAGTGGAAGATTAAAAATGATGTGTCAAGGGCTTCTAAACCAACTAAAAAAGATTGGGAAGGGGTGTACTAGATTTTTCTTTTGAGTGGTTGGATTAAAGCCAACTTCGATGGCGCGACTAAGGGAAACCTAGGGTTGGCTGGAAGTGGAGGTGTGATTAGGGACTCAAATGGAATTTTTTAGTGGCAGTGGTGATCTCCCTTGGATCTCAAACTAACCATGTGGCTAAAGCTATTGGATCCTTTCAAGTGATTAAATTAGCACTTAGTCTGAATTTTAAAATGTTATGGCTTGAAGGAGACTCAAAAAACATTATTGATTGCCTCCTAGGAAAGTCCCCTCCCTCATGGACTATCAAGAGCTGGATCAAAGATGCTAAATCCCTTTTAGCATAATTTTAGAATGTAAAAATATCTCATGCTTTTAGGGAAGCCAACAGCGTGGCTGATATTTTTGCTAATGAAGAGGTTAAACATAAGTGGTTGGTCACGTGGCAGAACCTCGGGGGTCTGGGTGCTGATGCAAGGGCCTTAATTGAATATGATATCACACATGGGAAAGGAACAACTTTTGTTGATGATGAAGGAGAGTAGTGTCAAGTACATTAACATCATTAGATTTTATGGAGCCATGTTTATTATCTTAACTGGTAGTAAGAAGTGGCATGTTTTGTGGGTTCTTTGGTTTAGCTGCAACATTTTATTTCAGGACTTTTGCTCTGGTAGAGATTTCAGGGAGGTGCTTGTAACAATGGGAGGAGACAGAAAAGGGTGGAGCCAAAGATTTATGAAATGCATAAGAGGAACTCGAAGGTATGGAGACAAGTTGAGTGTAGTGGGATGCTCCCATTCATTGAAAAGCTTCATGGGCCTGATCTGAAGGCCACCGAGTACTTTGAGAAAAACTGGAAGAATGGAGAAATAACTCTTTTTAGGAGGAAGGTTAAGGTGGATGAGAACCTCATAGGGGAAGTCACTGGCATGTCAATAGAGGGAATGAAATTCTTTCGTGATAGAAAGTTCTCTGATGAGGTAGCTATTAGATTCTATAGGAAAGATAAGGAGAAAACTAAGTTGATAAAAGTCTCCAACAACTACTTTGAAGTTGATTCAATTAAGTCGTTATGGAGAAAAGTGCTCAGAATCATCATGGAATACATTACCTTGGATAGTAGATTCACCAGGGTCTACAGCTACCACTTCTCCCTTCTCAACCACTTCCGTCACAAGGTAAGGGTTTATTTTTCTTACTATCTATATTGTTCCATGAGTAATAGCCTAGAAGATCATAAGAAGGATCCTAAAAAGTACTCAATTTTGCATACTGGCCTTATCAAGCTTATCTATGAACATTTTCAAAATATGTTAGCCTTATCCAACCCTATCTCAACTTCATCCTCTAAAGATGATGACATGAAAAAATAGTGTGTCAGAGGATAAAAACAAGCCTAACATTGAGTGAATTGAAGAAGATCCTCCTTCCCCTAACAATTATGGTAAGAAAACCTAACAGTGTAAACCCTCGCTTAAGAAAACAAACATTGTCGAAAACCCAGTAGCTTTGTTCTGAAAGAGAAGTCCATGCAAAAGGGTTCCCCTACTAATAAATTGGTCTCTTACTCAGAGGATTCCCCAAAGGATATTTCTAAGGTCCCTGATGCCACCAATGATCCTTTCTCGTCCTATCCTGCCACAAATAGAGAAAAAAAACCTAGATTCCCTAATGACATTAACCCTGAAGATCATTATTTTAAGTAGGACCATGAGTTTCTTGGGGATATCCTGGCCATCACTAGAAATGGTGTCGTTGATTACTTTAGAATTATGAAGTGGGCCTTCCATGAAATTAAGGACCTTAACCTTATAAATAGGGCCCTCAACAACAAGCTAGAGGATTTGGAAGTTAAAGTCAACTCTCTTAATACTGCGAAGGCTAGGAAGAATGAGGATAAAATGAGGATGTAGGCTGAGGATAATGAAGGTAAGATTGAGTGCCTAAAAGTAGAAATTGGTAAAATAAAAGACACCATGAAAACTATTATGGAGCACAACCACATAATGGTGAAACATAATGCCATTATCATCAATGTTATGACTGAGAAATTGGAAAACACACAACAGGGATCTTTGATCGTGGATTTGGAAGTTGAAAAGGACAAAAGTAGGGCTGAGGATGCTAGAATTTTGAAGAGGATGAGAGCTAATCTGAAGAGGAATGTTCCTCCTATTCCCTAGATGGTTCGGGCCCTAAAAAAGTGTACCCAAGACATTCACATTCTCGAAGCTAAGGTTGTTGATGCTCTAAACTCCCTTGGATAGTTGTGGGTTGTTTCTGCTGCTGGTTTCTTTTGGTTGGGATTTTTTGGTCACCCTTGCTGGCCTTGGGTTGGGGGATGCAGTGCTTTCTTGGCTCTTTTCTTTTCGCATCCTTTTTTTTTCAGATTCATTAATGCTTAATCTTATTATTTTCTATATACTCTATGGTTACGGGTCCCTATAAAACCCATTTTTTCCTTTATAAAAAAAAAACAAGAGAGTTGTGCCAGCAAGAGCAATATGGGAGAGTGTTAAGATGGAGAAGAAGAGGAGAAGTTAGGAGTGAAGCTAGAAGCAAAAGAGAGTTGCAAATGAAGTGAAAAGACAACATTTAAGGATAGAAAAGAAGCTTCTCGAGCCATTTCAAGGCATCTCAAACCATTACCACTAACTAAAGGAGGTGACAAGTGGAAAAAATGCACGAAAAAAATAATTCAAAAGTTGAAACATCGCAAGATGCTAGCATGGCTCACAGACATCTATGTGACGCGCTAGTATCTAGAAATGTCACGCTACAAAATGACAAGTACGTGGAATGCACAAGGTTCGAAATAAAGCTGACATGCGAGGGTAGCTACTGAAAAGGGGTGTTGGAGCATCCTGAGAGGGAAAAAGACTTATGCAAGGGCTAAAATGAGCCTACAGAAGATGCTAAGGGACTGGACACCAAAGTGGATTCAAGAATGTATGTGAAATTGCAAGGGGTGCAATTTTACAACCATACATGAAAAAAATATATGAACTAAGGAATTACCTTCACTACTTGGACCCATATCATGATTCCACCACTCGACAATTGATCTTGCATCTATCAAATTTACATTTTATTTGTAATTTAACTCTTCTCATGCTAGGGATCTTTTGATACATGTAATTGCTCCATCATGTTCCACCTTTCCATGCCCAACCTCTGAGAAGTTCCACATATGTTGAACACCACTGATCCTATGCATCTTACTCAACCAGTAAAACATTCTATAATTCTTGAATTGTAATTTATAGTTATCTGACCATATGATATGTTGATTGAATGATATGCCCCTACTATCCAAATAATCATAGAACATCTGAAAGCAACCTTGCACAAATTTGGTAGAATGTGTGCGATCATCACTAATGTAAAAGTGATACTCCCTCAATACTTTCATGTTATCCTCTGTACTATCATTTGCATGAATGAATTCTATATGCAAAAATATAGCAACCTATGTGGAGTTGAAGTACTGTGATTGCACCTCATTCTGTGGTTGTAGTGTGTAGTTTTCCATGAAGTCGACAACTGAAACGATGCTATGAAGTGGAAATGTGCCCTTGTATAACTTGAACTATGATTCCAACCATTGAGCTCTATGTATATGCCTAACATACTCATAGACCACCTGATCATGGAAAATGTCCATAAATTGATACACTAAAATTTTATCATTGACCAATTCACACTTCTTTTCTTCTTTCCCATCTTTTAGACTATAGGCAATTATCTTGTATTTGTCAAATTCCATAATTTTGTCTCCAATTGTGTGTGTACTAGCCATGAGTTGGAAAATTGGAAAATGTTGCATGCCACCAAAATGATCACATGTGCCATCCAAATATGACTTGTTGTAAAATTTTTGACCATCCTCTCTTTCACACCAAATGGAAGATAATAATTCCCTTGAGGAATTAGGTGGAGGCCTTATGTTACATTCCTGCAAAACATTGTTAGTATGCACATCTAATCATATATGTCGATAAACATCATAATGGTTAGAAAACTCAATATGTACTCTACAACAAGTAGTGTGTGTGTGTGATTTATTTTGACATAAAAAGGATTTAGCATTTCAAAATACCTTTGACATATTTTAATTTTAGGAAACTTCTGTACAAAATCAGCAAAACATTGGGTTTGAGTGGTATCCAAATAATTCTTTGGATGTGGCTCACAGGTTTTACTACCAATTATCCTTCTTACAACATATTTTTGATTAGGAGAGGACCTTTTATTATCCTTCCAATAATCTACTATTAAATATCTCAAGCCTTGAGCAATTCTTTAATCTTTCCATGGCACTCTACCCGAGAATTCCCATAACTCATTTCTATTTTGATCCTCCATTCTTTCACACCTTCCTTTGGCTCTCATTAGAGATGATCCACTTATTTTCAAAAACTTACTTGTCTTTGTAAGGTTCACCTTGTTCCTTTTTTGACTACTTAATAGTGTTTTTGTCATCACACATCGTGTGGTACAACTATCCTTTGTGTGTGATGTAGAACCCACACTCTTGTATGCACTCATCATGTTCTTTACAATGGAATTTTCACTTGAGGCATTTGAAACTCTCATACCAAGAGCCTTCATGGTGGGCCTAAATTTGAGTTTCCTCATCATTTCAACATATAGTTGGCATCCTCCACCTTCACTTAGCTTCTTAAAAAATAAAATCCATATCCTCTATGCATATCTTTGACATGTACATTTTGGAATCTTATCAGGCATCCATTTCAAAACATTGGAATCAATATCAATCAAAAATCTAGGTTTTCTATGCAAAACTCTAGGAGGAGTTATCAAATGTAAATTTGTGTCAACATTAGGAATGACAACAACATCGGGGATAGACCATGTACCTTCAATCAAAGGTGCAATTGATGACATACCTTGAGATTGACATGTAAAAAATGTTGTACCTCCAACTTGAGATGTCAATTGTGGAGTGACTTCAAATAGAGATGTGTTTTCTGATGTATTTTTGAAACACAATGTTGTTGATGGTGTGTCTTCAACTGTAGATGGGATTTCTAATGTACTTGGAAGACCACATGTTGTTGGTGGTGTGTCTTCAACTAGAGATGTGCATTGAACTTCACCTATGGTTAATGATGTGCCCCCAACTTGGGGATCCATTTTTTTCCTTTGACAATTTTTTTTCATTCGTACCCTTTGTTTTTCCAATTGGACATCTCTCTTAGATTGCATGAGAATTTTTGGCTGTATGGGCTACAATTTAATTGCTTCACGAGCTATTATTTTTTATTCTCTTCTCTTTGCATCTTTAAGTGCACGTTCTTTCAGTGTTAGAGGCTTTTCTCATTTCCTCGACATGACATTGAATGTTACATGCTCACAAACACATATATAGCAAAAGTAAGTAATGCATTTTATGCAACATATTGATAAAGCTGATTACAATGCATTTTATTGAACAAACCAAAGCATTTTATGAAAGAACACAATGAGCTTTTTGGAATTATCAAACATGTCTATGTGACAATATTTTTCATACATACATCTACCTCCATACTGCAAGAAAAGTACTTGTAATTCATTTTTTCAAATATATCCATATCGCTGATTACATTGCATTTTATGAAACACACCAAGAATTTTATGAAACATATTGATATCGCTGATTACATTGCATTGCATATCTTTAAAACTCAAAGAATTACTTTATATTTCATAACTAATGTGACTTATCAAACATTGCATATCTTATAAAACATTGCTATCCCCAACCTAGGGTTTATAGTGAGCTCAAAGAACCCATAAATTTTGATGCGTATGGGGAAAATATATGAAACTTGGTACTAATTTTCTATAGGCCTATATGCATATGCTGACAATAGTAGGGTTGCTAAATCATCATTTTGTGAGTTATTGAAGACAAATTGTTTCTTTTTGCAACTATACTACATGTAAAACCTAATAATTTGAGGGATTTGTACAAAATTGCTGCAAGTAAGCATTGATCAATGTTAATAAGGGTTTGAGGGGAGTATTTGGAGTGTGGAAAAGTGCTTAGGAGCAAAGACTTGTGTCAAACATAGGGTATAAGTTTCTGCCACCTTTGGAAACTAGAGAATATTGTGCTTATTGTTGTCAAAAGCACACTGTGATTGTCAACCAAGCCATGAAGAACATTAATTCAAAGAATGGTTTGTGATGCTATATCTTGGAATTATTAACTATTTCTTTGGCAATTAGGTAACTTAGAAAGACAAAAATCATTTTCAATTGCACAAAAATTTCCCTTTTTTATTTCTTAGAAAGGTATGAATGAATTTGAATCTATTATCTCATGTTTTCCTTTTTATATCTTCAAGCTCCTAAAAATTAAACTTTTACATGCAACATCCATCTAATTTAATGTTGAATTCTATGTGTAACAATGAAGATTAATAAAATAATCAAATGAATGGTCTATAAATAGTAAAAAAAAAAAACAAAAACTGAATATAAACATCTACCTAAAATGAAATAGGTTGAATTATACTAGCCATGCTGGAAGTGGACTACTATAAGCAATGCAAATAGAATTCATAACCAATTTTTTGTTAAGTTGATGTCATTTATATAATTTTAAACATTAATTCATCTAAATTATGTCATGCTTTTCATTTTTTTCTTCAAACTCATAAAAATTAAAAAAAATTATGCAACTCCCACCTAATTCAATGTTGAATTCTATGTCTAATTGTTATGATTAATAAAATCATTAAAGGAATTTATATTATTGTCAAAAACAAACAAAAATACTAAATATAAACATTTCAATATTACCAAAATGAATATATTACCTGAGATAATGTAAAATGATGTAGAAACTTCAAAATGTCTTCATTTATGTTGTCTGGCATGCAAATTGGTGGTAAAATGGTGATGGATCAAGCATAGATTGGTACAACAAAAAGTCAACTACATAAAACAGGAATTTATGTGTCAGATAAAGAGATGAACTAGACAAATGCAAAAGCATGTGGGCCTAAATCATAGGGTCAACCCCTATTTTACCATTTCAAGGTAAAACATATTTGGAGCTCACCAAATAGGGCAAGCGCTAAATGTGTTGCTTTAAAATGCTTTCAAAATATAAAGAGGAAGGGAGTGAGATTTGAGATAGAGGAAGAGGGGATAGGAGTGAGAGAGATTAGTCTAGGTAGTGTGATAGGGACTAAGAACTGAGAGTAATAGAGACTTGAGAGGGATAGAGAGCTATCCAATAAGGGTGGGGGAAAGACCTGACAGTGTGAGAGGGGTTGGAGTGAAATATATTTTTCTACCCTCTACCCTTGAATCATAAACCCTAAACCCTAAACCCTTAAAATCTCTACCCTTAACCCTCTACCCTCTACCCACTACCCTCAACCCTCTCTCTCTCTGTCTATCTCTCTCTCTACCCTCTACCCTCTACCCTAAAACCCTCAACCCTCTCTCTCTCCATGCATCTCTCTCTCAACCCTCCCTCTCTCTCTCTCAACCCTAGACACTCTACCCTCAACCCTAAAACCATCAACCCTCTATCTCTCTCTATCTCTCTCTCTCTACCCTCTACCCTCAACCCTCAACCCTAGACTCTTAAACCCTCTACCATCTACCCTTGATCCTCAACCCTCTACCCTGTGCTCTCTACCCTTGACCTTCAACCCTCTCTCTCTGACACACACACACACTCCATCTCTCTCTCTCTCTCTCCAATCTCTCCCTCTTACCCCTTCTCCCACTCTTCTCTCTCTCTCTCTCTCTCTCTCTCTCTCTCTCTCTCTCTCTCCCTCTCCCTCTCTCTCTCTCTCTCTCTCTCTCCCTCTATTTCTCTCCCTCTATTTATCTCCCCTATCCCCTTAACCCTCTACCGTTAACCCTTAAACCCTCTACCCTCTACCCTTAAGCCTCTACCCTCTACCCTCTACCCTAAACCATATCCCTCTCATTCTCTCTAACCTAAACCATCAACACTATAGGTCTTCAATCCTATGCCCTCAATTATCAACCCTCTAACCTAAACATCAAATCCTCAATCCTCATCTATCTCCATCCCTTCCTCCTCTTCTCTCCTTCTCTCTATCTCTCTTCTCCCTCCATCTCTCCCTCCATCCATTTCTCCCTCTCTACCCTAATCCCTCAACCCTATACTCTCAACCCTTAAACCCTAAACCCTTAAACCCTAAACACTTAAACCCTAAACCCTTAAACCCTTTACCCTTAAAACCTTTACCCTCAACCCTCAACCTCTACCCTCAATCCTCAACCCTCTACCCTCAACCCTCAATCCTTAAACCCTAAAATCCTTAAACCATCAACCCCCCTCTCTCTCTCATCACTGCATCCTCTACCCTTAAACCCTAAACCCTAAAATCTCTACCATCTACCCTTAACCCTCAACCCTCTACCCTCTACCCTTAACCCTCTATACTCTACCCTCAACTTTAAAACCCTCAACCCTATCTCTCTATCTCTCCCCCTCTCTACCCTCCACCCTCTACCCTATACCCTCAACCCTTAAACCCTAAGACCCTTAAACCCTAAACCATTAAACCCTCTACCCTCTACCCTTAACCATCAACCCTCTACCCTCTACCTTCAACCCTCAACCCTCAACCCTCAACCCTCTACCCTCTACCCTCTACCCTTAACCCTATACCCTCTACCTCTACCCTCTACCCCTCTACCCCCTACCCTACCCCTCAACCCTCAAACCTAAAACCCTCAGCCCTTCTATCTCTCTACTCCTCTACCATCTACTCCTTAAGCAAAACTATAAACCCTTAACCCCTAAACCCTAAACCCTTAAACCCTCTACCATCTACCCTAACCCTATACCCTCAACCCTCAACCCTAAACCCTCTATCCTTAACCCTCTACCCTTTACTTTCAACCCTAAAACCCTCAACCCTCTCTCTCTACGTCTCTCTATCTTTCTACCCTCAACCCTCAACCCTCAACCCTTAAAACCTAAAACCCTTAAACCCTCTACCCTCCACCCTTAACCCTCAAACCTCAACACTCAACCCTCTACCCTTAACCCTTAACCCTCTACCCTCTACCCTCAACCCTAAAACTCTCAACCTCTCTCTCTCTCTCTCTTTGTATCCCTCTCTACCCTCAACCCTTAAACCATCAACCCCCCCTCTCTCTCTCAACTCTACACCATCTACACTTAATCTATAAACCCTAAACCCTTAACCCCTAAGCCTTAATCTCTTAAACCCTCTACCCTCTACCCTCTACCCTTAACCCTTATCCCTCTACCCTCTACCCTCAACCCTCAACCCTCAACCCTCAACCCTCTACCCTCAACCCTCAACCCTCAATGCTCAACCCTTAAAACCTAAAACCCTAAAAACCCTCAACCCTCTCTCTCTCAAACATACACCCTCTACTTAAACTATAAACCCTAAGCCCTTAAACCATAAACCCTAAACCCTTAAACCCTTTACCTCTCCTTAACCCTCAACCCTCAACCTCTACCTCTACTCCTCAACCCTCAGCCCTCTACCCTCTGCCCTTAACCCTTAAACCCTAAACCCTAAAACCTTAAACCCTCTACCCTCTACCCTTAACCCTCTACCCTCTACCCTCTCCCTCTCTATCCTCTACCCTCTACCCTCTACCCTCAACCCTCTACCCTCAACCTTCAACCCTTAAACCCTAAAAACCTCAACCCCCCTCTCTCTCTCAACCCTTCACCCTCTACCCTTAAACCATAAACCATAATCCCTAAACCCTCTACCCTTAATGGTTAAACCCTAAACCCTTAAATTGTCTATCTTCTATCCTCTACCTTCAACCCTTAAACCCTTTTCCCTTAACCCTATACCCTCTACCATCAGCCCTAAAACCATCAACCCTCTCTCTTTATGTCTCTCTCTCTCTCTATCTACCCTCTACCCTCTACCCTTTACCCTCGACCCTCAACCCTTAAACTGTAAACCCTTAACCCTGTTGAGTGAAAATTATGTAATCCCTTTTCAATAGATTACACAACCTGATTTCAACCACAATTGTGTGAGATATGATCTCTCCTCTCAGAAAGGGGAGGCACCTTTCTTACTGCTAACATAAACTAAAGTAAAAATAATTAAGTATTCACAAAATGTACACTACAATTACAAGATGGGGGGTGTGTCACATTCATAATTCTCTCTTTTTTTAGAGAAGATTTTTTACAATGCTTCATAATTTATAGTTTTAATTCAATACAACTTTAAACTAAAAATAAAGCAGTAATTCCAATATCTCTATCTTGTCAAAGCAAAGCATATAGATACTAGGTATGATAATAATAAACAATAAAATAAGAAATAAAATATCACGAAGGCATAAAGTAATTTTGTGGCTTTTCACCAATGGATCCTTGAGAGATGTAACATTATTCATATTAGAAGCACAAAGTCTTCTTAGATACAACAATTATGTGAATAGCCTGAAAAATTACAAGCACAAAGTCTTGTAGATCAACCACCAATAGTTATCCAAACATAAACACAAATCTGAATAAAGAGTGTAACACAAAGTCTACATAGATTTATTCAAAGCCCTTAGATCTCACACACTAATCACCACCAATTTGATCAAACCATAAGAGAATTGATTCCAACATAAAGTCTGCCATGCAACTTTCTTCTTTATTGATCAAAATCAAATTCACAAAGTTTCATACATTTGTTTCAAAATGAGTAGCACTTCATTGATAGAGATAAAAGATAACCATTACAAAATAATTCCATCATATTTATAAAAGAGAGGGAAGAGAAAATCTAGGAAAAGTAGGTGAGCAAATTTAAGGAAAATTTCACCTACTTAAAGTATTTATTCAAAAATGTTATCCATCATTATAGGAAAACATCTATGATTTTACATGTAATTACATTTTGAAAAATGACATGTAAAATGTCAAAACTTATTTACATAAAGCATGAAAAATGCTAAAACTGGGAAATCTAATCTAAGCAAAAAATTTTCCTTCTTCAACATCTTTCTCCATGAAAACTTCATGATGGCATGCACTTCATCACTGTCTGGCATTGGAGTGTACTTTGGAGATGATGAGGATTCTTGATATTAACTCCTAAGATGAGATTGAAGACTTTCCGATGCATTTCAAAACTAAAATAAGTTGGGAATCCATCATTTTGTTCATTGAAGCTATTGAGAAAGCTTCGTCTTCAAATTCTTCTTGGCGCTAAAAATTAGTGCTTTAGCATATTAAAGGACTTGGGTAGTTTCATGTAAAAGGAGTGAAAAATGGAGCTTCTACATGTGAAATATGTAAAAGTGGTGAAAAATAGAGCTTATACATGTCATATGTAAAAGAGGTGAAAAATAGAGCTTCTACATGTGAAATATGTAAAAGTAGTGAAAAATGAAGCTTTTACATGTCATATGTAAAAGTGGTGAAAAATAGAGCTTCTACATGTCAAATATGTAAAAGCGGTGAAAAATAGAGCTTCTACATGTGAAATATGTAAAAGCGGTGGAAAACAGAGCTTTTACATGTCATATGTAAAAGCAGTGAAAAACAACTTCTACATGTGAAATATGTAAAAGTGGTGAAAAACAGAGCTTTTACATGTCATATGTAAAAGTGGTGAAAAACAGAGCTTCTACATGTGAAATATGTAAAAGCGGTAAAAAACAAAGCTTTTACATGTCATGTAAAAGCGGTGAAAAATAGAGCTTCTACATGTGAAATATGTAAAAGTGGTGAAAAATAGAGCTTTTACATGTGAAATATTTCAAAGCGGTGAAAAATAAAGCTTCTACAAGTGAAATATGTAAAAGCAGTGAAAAAAAGAGCTTCTACATGTGAAATATGTAAAAGCCATGAAAAACGAAGCTTTTACATGTGAAATATGTAAAAGCAGTGAAAAGCGGAGCTTTTACATGTCATATGTAAAAGCAATGAAAATAGAGCTTCTAGATGTGAAATAAGTAAAAGCGGTAAAAATCAGAGCTTCTACATGTAATATGTAAAAGCGCTAAAAATCAGTGCTCCTACATGTGCCAGAAAATGATTAAGGCATGAAATATGTAAGAGCAATGAAAAACATAGCTCCTACATGTAATATGTAAAAGCACTAAAAATCAGCCCTCTTACATGTGCCATAAAATGACTAAGGCATGAAATATGTAAGAGCGGCGAAAAAATAGAGCTCCTACATGTAATATGTAAAAGCGCTAAAAATAAACACTCCTACATGTGTAGAAAATTTTCTAATTCCCAAAACTAAAATTTTACAACTTGGTTTAAAATGTAAATTTTGACAAACTAAAAAAGGTTAATGCTCAAAATGACTTATTGAGGATGGGTGACCATGCATGAGTACCAATGCAATTTTCCTTGTTTTACATGCTTAGAACGTGGGCTACAAAATAGATAGGTTTTGTAGGGGTTATCCCTTGAATTGACCACACTAAATTCGAGGATAACAAACCCTCAACCCTTAAAACCTTAAACTCTCAACCCCCTTCTCTCTTTCTCAACCCTACACCCTCTACCCTTAAACTGTAAACCATAATCCCTAAACCCTAAACCCTAAACCCTCTACCCTTACCTTAAACCCTAAACCCTCTACCCTTACCTTAAACCCTAAACCCTTAAACCATCTACCCTCAACCCTTAACCCTCTACCCTCTACCCTCTACCCTAAAACCATCAACCCTCTCTCTCTCTACCCTATACCCTCTACCATCTACCCTCTACCCTCTATGCTCAACCCTCAACCCTTAAACCCTAAACCCTAAACCCTAAAACCTAAACCCTCTACCCTCTACTCTTAACCCTTAAACCCTTAAACCCTCTACCCTCTACCCTCTACCCTCTCTCTCTCACACTCCCTCTCTCTCTCTCTAATCTCTTCCTCCTACCCCTTCTCTCACTCTCAGGTCTCTCTCTCTCACACTCACTCCCTCTCTTTCTCTCCCCTCTACCCTTAACCCTTGAACTCTCTACCCTTAACCCTCTACCCTCTACCCTAAATTATCTCCCTCTCACTCTCTCTACCCTAAACCATCAACCCTGTCGGTCCTCAACCCTATGCCCTCAATTATCAAACCTCTAACCTAAACATTGGATCCTCAATCCTCATCTATCTCCATCCCTTCCTCCTCTTCTCTCCTTCTCTTTATCTCACTTCTCCCTCCACCTCTCTACTCTAATCCCTCAACCCTATACCCTCAACCCTTAATCACTCAACCCTAAACCCTAAACCCTCAACCCTTAAACCCTCTACCCTCTACCCTCAACCCAATACCATCTACCCTCAAACCTAATTCCTCAACCATATACCCTCAACCCTTAAATACTCAACACTAAACACTCAACCCTCTTTCTCTCTCTCACTCCCTCTCACTCTCTCAAGTCTCTCCCTCCTACAGGAGAAACAGGGAGAGAAAGAGAGATAGAGAGAGGGGGAGGGGGAGAGAGAGTGATGGGAGAGAGATAGAGGGAGTGAGAGAGACAGAGGGAGAGATATAGGGAGTGAGAGAGAGAGAGAGGGAATGAGAGAGAGGGAGTGGGAGAGAGATTTGAGAGAGGGAGAGGGGGTAGGAGGGAGAGACTTAAGAGAGAGAGGGAGGGAGGGGGTGGGAGGGAGAGACCTGAGAGAGAGGGTGGACGGAGATCACAGAGAGAGAGAGCATGGGGGCAGGAGGGAGATACCCAAGAGAGAGGGAGATAGAGAGAGAGACAAAGATAGAGAGGGTGGGGTGATGGGAGACACCAAGAGAGAGGAGACAGGAGAGAGAGAGAGAGAAATATCACGCAGAGAGAGAGAGAGAGAGAGAGAGAGAGAGAGAGAGAGAGAGAGAGAGAGAGAGAGAGAGAGAGAGAGAGAGAGAGAGAGAGAGAGAGAGAGAGAGAGAGAGAGAGATGGGGAGGGAGATACTTGAGAGAGAGTGAGAGAGAGAGGGAGAGAGATAGAGGGAGTGAGAGAGAGAGAGAGGGAGTGGGAGAGAGATAGAGGGAGTGAGTGAGAGACCTAATATAGGGAGAGGGGTACGAATGAGAGACTTGAGAGAGAGAGATAGAGAGAGAAAGATAATGAACTAAGAGAGGGAGATGGAGTGAGAGATACAAAAATACTAGAGGGGGAGAGAGAGGAGAGTGAAAAAGGGGGTTAGAGAGATAGATTTATCTAGGTAGGGTGGGAGGGAACGAGACCTAAGAGAGGGATTTGGAGTGAGAGAGAGTAGTCTAGGTAGTGTGGGAGGGAGTGAGACTTGAGAGAGAAAGAGAGACTTCAGAGGGATAGAGAGTTATCCAGTTAGGGTAACAAGCCAGAGAGTGTATGAAAGGTAAAACCTCAACTACCCATCTACAATCATAAACCACACACTCTCAACATTATCAAAGTGGTCGACCAAATAGAGGGGAAAGTTACATTTTGTTCAAAGTAGGTCATTTGGTGCTCACCAAATGACCTACTTTGGACATGTTAATTGACAAGATTTTCCAAATTTCCTCATATTTTCGTCTATGCTCCCCATCACGTTTGCACATCTTTCATTGCAAGTATATAAAAAAATTTATGACAGCATTAACCTCTCTCTTAGCTATCTAAATATATAATTATTTTTTCGTTTTGATTTAGTTAAGGTTTTGATCCATAGCTTCTATTGTAAATTCCTTCGTTTTTTTGTCAAAAACCAACATGTGCTAGTTTTAGGAGAGATTTTTACTAGTTCATCGAAACGTGAAAAAAATTACATTTTTTAAAACTAGACTCCATTCTACACATGATGAAAAAAAAATCAATTTTCAATTAGTTTTCAAAAAGATTAGGGGGGAGCACACTCAAATTTCAGCTTTTCAGGATGTGTCCACTTTCGAAATTCATAAAATATTATATATTCATTAAAAAATTATCTAAAAGAACAAGGATAAACTACATGGTGTTAGCTAATTTCTCACCATTCAGATTTTTGAAATTCTAAAATAAAGTTAATCAAAAAGGGGGGAGCCCTCAGGTGCTATGTTATTTTCTTTTTTATAAAAATAGGACCTATTTTTCCCCCTCCCCCTTTTGAGACCCTTAACCTTCATTAATTTCAAAAAGAATTAGTAGCTTAGAAACTAGACTCAGAGCACTTCAACTTTTGTTCTTGCTGCATCTTGAAATTTTGAGCGTAATTATCTTCATTTTCTTGTGCAAATCAGATTTTTCTGATTTTAGAAAACAAAAGTACAATCATAAGAGCCAAAATTGTGTCACAGATCCATGAACTTACCCATATATATATATATAAGCGAAAGGCATTAAGCCTGTATATATATTAATATATAGAAATAGATTTTTACAAAATGGAAGTTGAATGACTCTTGATAGCTAGAAATATCAACATAAAAGCTTGCAATTGACAAAACATTTTATTTCCCAATCCCATATTGATTAATTACAAACACCTACACACTATTCATTCACTACCTAAGAGAAATATTTAACCCCCTATTTAGTACATACTATACTATAAAACCTTTGTAATTGAATACCACCATTTACAAAATTTTCCTTTTGGGCACCACCTTACTCCTCCATTTTGTCTATGTGCACTTGGTTCTCACCTTATTGCTCTTGAAGATCACCAACAGTATATTTTGAAAGTGGAGCTGCATTAAAATTTGGAATTTGAAGATTATGTGGATGAAGAGAAGTGCTAACATTGTCTTGAGTAGCTGCCATAGGAGGAACATGAGCCACTGGAACAAGAGGTTCTTGGGGCAATGTAGCAAGGGAGCTAACTCATTATGCACATGAGATAAGAGGTCCAATATTGTGTTCACCTTTTTCCTTATCCTCTTTGACAAATCCTCACCAATTATAACAACATGCCTTTCAAGTGCTTGCTCCAGGTACCTTGAATGAATGCAAGTATATTTATTCTTCAATTCAGCTATATTTATAGGAAATTATTTGATTTTGGTATAGTTCCATGAAGATTTAAAACATAAAGCAATGCAAGAGAAGAAAGAAAGTTGTCATCAAATTAAGATTTAAAACATATTATTTAATTTTAAAATATTTGAATTAAAATTAAAAGATATTATCTAAGTTTAAAATATTTGAATTAAAATTAAAACATATTTGATTTTAATTATTTGAGTTAAGATTTAAAATTCAAAGTAATGCAAGTAGAAAAATAAAGTTACCATCAAGTTAAGATTTAAAACATGTTATCAAATTTTAAATTTTATTTGAATTAAGATTTAAACATATTATCTAATTTTAAAATATTTGAATAAAAATATAAAATTTAAAGCAATGCAAGTGGGAAAAGAATGTTGCCCTTCAAATTGACAAAAGACACTACAATCCATGAAGATTTAAAACATGAAGTAATGCAAGTGGAAAAATAAAGTTGCCATCAAGTTAAGATTTAAAACATATTATTCGATTTTAAAATATTTGCATCAAAATTAAAACTTATTAAATGATTTTAACATATTTGAATTAAAATTAAAACATATTATATGATTTTAATATATTTGAATTAAGATTTAAAATTTAAAACAATGCAAGTGGAAAAATAAAGTTTCCATCAAGTTAAGATTTAAAACATATTATTTGATTTTAAAATATTTGAATTAAGATTTAAACATGTTATCTGAATTTAAAATATTTGAATAAAGATTAAAAAATTAAAGCAATGCAAGTGGGAAAAGAAAGTTACCCTTCAAATTGACAAATGAATATTTATTTATCTTTTACCATTTAATGGTAGATGAAGCCAACTAATTTACCATTTAATGACAAATGAAAGTTGTTTTTTTGATGACTCAAGAGTCGTTTGCAGGTGTGAGACTTGTTTCAGGCTCAAATCTCACACTATATGTATCCTATCGGCTAATAAAGGTTGAAGTCTCATGTGACTTCATTTTTCAACATTTTTTCAACAACTAAATTACAGTGTCAATTTATAAAACTCTATTCAAATAATTTTTTATTTAAAAAAACTAAAATACAAGCATAAAATATACTAAAAAATAAATATTTCATTATTAGTTTACCTCATTTCAATATTCAAAATGTATAAAACTTGGATCAATGTTGTTTATTTCCTTTAAAAAGTGTGACAAAGCTTTGTGCTTTTACCCTTTCCCAACATGGTTTCCCCAAAATTAATTAACGAGGGAGTGTAGGTGGGGGTTTAGGGGCAACGCCCTTGGCAGGGGCTATCGATGGCTTAGGGTTAGCACCCAAAAGTAAAAAAAATCCTATTTATTTTATAAATAATTTGTTTTAAATTCCCATTGTAAAAAAAATTGAATTTTAGTTTTGAAACTACTGAAATAGTTAACAATTTCTTGTTGTGTTTGGAATTAGAATAGTCATGACTTTGTGTTTGAAGCTTGTAGCAAGGCACACACAAAATGTGTAATGAATAACATGTAGGAAGAAGACAGATGGTCACATGAGAAGAAGAATGAACATGCAACAAATTGTGTGGAAGTGATCATTAGTTTTGTGTGTGTAACACATAATAGTGCATGAGGATACAAAGCATAGATTGTTTGGTTGATGTAGTAGATTGATGCAAGTTAAATTTATTTAATAATTGTTGGAAGTTTAATAAAAATGGAATAGCTATTTTTTTTGGGCATAGCCCAAAGGGTGAAGCAAATTAAATTTGTTATCTTGTACCTCTTTGAATTATTTCTTTGTTAAGTCATTTAAATCTACATTATAATTGGTAATCTATTTCCTTTATCCTACTAGAAAATACTAACAATAGTACACACTGAGAGCATGAAAATTTATGTATTCATATATGTTACAATCAAAATATACAATGCAATTACAAGACGATTTGAAAGCACAAGCCTCTACTTCCCTACATAAATCATAAAACTAATAGCCTACCCCTTAGAATTTTTCAAAATCTACAACCCTTACAAATGGTAGAGAAATCGCATTTTAAAGAAAAGGGAAAACCTAGATCTTCCACCCAACTGACATTTGGCACATTGTGCTCCCTTTGATCTGCAACTAATTGGCTTCAGAATGTGCCTTAGTATCTTCTTATTTATCCACTATGCCCCCACTTAATAACCAAAATTTGATTTTCCCCAATCTGTTTGCATTCCCATCCACAATTTTAACCTATATGTAAACTCACTTTACCTAGCTGCAATTTTACTCTTTGGGTGAAAAATTTCACCCTCAACCTTTACCTTCCTCCCAAGCAATTAAAATATTCTTTTAACTAAGAATTTTACCCTTTAAAACTTCTTTCGTTTTCATGTAATTAATTTATTCATTTCATCAAACACATGGTTGGTAATCACCCATATTTATTTTACCTATGACCGCTTTTTATCTATCTATGCTTGCATTTTAAATTTATCTTTCCTAATTTATCTTTTATTTGACACCTTCTGAATAGGACTAACTATTACCATTTCAACAATGGTAATAGACATTTCTCATAACATTAACACCATAACCATTTATTAGTGTGTCATAATACCAAAACTTCATAGCAAAATTATTTTTCTATTGCAAATCATTTCTCTCATAGATGAGTAAAATAAACAACATCCAAATTGTAGCAAAGGAAATGAAATGGTCAATGAGTAATTTTAAAACTTGCATGTTGTGAAAATAGATAATGGGTCAATTTGGAGCTTGCAGGCACTCAAAAAATAGGTAAAACATTACCAAAACCACTACCTATGTGTAAAAAATTGTCCAAACACCTTTTGGAAGAAAAAAATCATTTGTAGCTCAAAAATGGTATCAATTTTTTTTATCAAAAACCTTGCATGTGAATAAATCTTATTTCAACATTGTGAGAGGCCTAGTGCATGGTTGGGTTGTGAGAAAAATTCACAAGAATTTTTTTATGATGGAAGTGTATTTTCCAAGGTAGAAAACAATCTAAAATTAGTTAAATGACCTCCCAAATTGAAGACTAGGCATTGGAATTTCTTGTTGGGTCATTTTTGGAAATGATGGGCAATATAAAATACACCAAACAACCTTAGAACAACTGTAAAGGCATGGGAAATGATCTAGGAAACTTTCTGGAAAATAAAACATTTGTTTTGTGCTTGAAAATGGCTTTGAAATATCCCCCAATGACTTCCCATGTGGGGGTGAACAATTGATACACCCAGACATCTCATACCACATTCTTGGCTCACTCTCCTTTATGCCAAAATGCATTGCTTTCAAACATATGCACTATGCGTTTAAAAAGCACACAATAAAGTCTTCTCATAAATACAAGCCACCATAATATTTAATAACACAACAATTTCACTTTAATTAACTTCATGCTAAATTGTGATGTGTTTTAAGATATGAAGTGAGTAAAAAATTAATTCACATTTACTCATGATTGTGTCATTTAACATCCATAAAAATTACCCCATTCCTATTCAGGTGCCTTGGCCACTTTTAAGGAGAATATTAAATATTTTAAAAAGAACTATTATTTTTATTTCTCCATAAATTTAAAACATTTAAAATCTCTTCAAAATTTATATAATTAAACATTTAGAAAGTTGACAGTCATGTAATTATTTAGCAAGCTAAATGACCATATTGAAACCATGGGTGCATGTGACCTTTGAAGGACATGCAAACTTGTAGAGGGACATTATTAATTGTTTAGATTATTGTGTTTTTGTCAAAAAATAGCAAACAAAATTTTGAGACCTCCTTTGTAAATTGAGCCCTTTAGTGGGGTAGTTTTTTTTTTTCTTTGAGCCTCGAAACTCTTATGACAATTATGAAAATGGAGACATAAGCTATTGTAGACACGTAAAATGTACCAATTGATCCTATACACCCGATCTTGATCTACTAACACCAATTCATCTCGACTCATCTCCATTTGCTAGTCATTTAATTAAATTCATCACATTTCATCTCTTAATTAAATAAATCAATTTGTTTAATTAATCATATAGTCCCTCTTTTAATTAAATAATTCATTTTATTTAATTAATCTCTAAAGTCATCTCATTTAAATTAAATAAATTTATCTTTATTCGATTTAAAACTAACATCATCCTCTTTAATTAAATAAATCAAACTTTATTTAATTAAATCTAAAATCATTATTCCTCTCATTTTGATTTATTTAAATCCTAAAATCTAAGTCAAATGTCAAATCAGCTAAATCCCCATCTAAGTTAAATCCTAATTAACTCTAACCCTAATCCATCAAATCCTCTAGATTTTGCAACTTGCACAATAAATCAATTTATTTCATTTATTAAATCTTCTATTTTCATTCTAAAAGGCATCTGGAATATTCCTTCATTTCAAATTTCCCCCTCAAAAGGATTTGTACTTCCAACAAGGCATTAAATACCTCTTACATGTCCTTGTGCATTGAGCCAAGTGGCATTTACTTCATTTCTTTTCCCTCTAACATGTCACTTCTTCAAATTCAAAATTCAAATTTGCACATTGATCAAAATGTGCTCAAGCTTCCTCCATTCACATCTTGACAAGTGGCACTTGGCCATTGGATGTTGAATGATCCCACATTCATCCATTTTGCCTCATTCTCCACCATTCTCATCTATAAATAAGAGGCTTTCCTTTGTATTTTGGATCCACAACTTAGAGAAAAGTTACTATATTCACATTTGGAGCAATTTTATCCATCTCCATAGCATTTTCTATCATCATAGTTAGGTTATTGCAGATTTCATCAAGGAAGCACATTGTTCATCATCATCAAGTGGATCAATCTTCATCAAACTTGCAAAGGAGTTGGGAAAGGGACAATTTCCACATAAAATTAGCACCAATTCCCCCATGGGATTGAGAGTTTGCATGCTTAAATAGGATTTAATTCATTTTCTTGTTTTATTTTTCATCTCTTTCCTATTTTGAGCATTGTAGATGAATTTCATGGGGAATCTTAGATTTAACTTATAGATGGATCTAATATTGTGTTTGTTTGTTATGTTTGTGCAGATCTAGGATTGGGTTTCACATTTTGGCACTAGAAGGAGGGAAAATCTCAAGTTTGTTGATGATGTTTTCTGCACAACAACTCAGACAGAATATAATATCCTATCTCACTTGAAAGGTAAATCTCTATCGGCAAGCCTCAAGAGATAACCCTAAGGTCTCTAATGTCAGGTCTTGACAATGCATAAACAACTCAGTGATAAATGTGAAAATGATGGTAATCACAATGGGACCTTACAACAAGCAAAATACTGAATCTCAATTTATCAGATCTAAGCAATATGATGATACTTCAATCATAAATTTAACCCAATGATCAAAGAAATAAAAAAAGATAAGGGTTTCAAAGAGATTTCCAAACTTCATATTAAACCTAAGATTAACAATGCAGATGACCAACACTCAAAATGGACCAATCCCTCAAAACTAATCTCTACTTGACCCAAATAAATCTGCAATCTTATAGAAACAGTGCAATCTTCTAAGGAGTTAAGATTTTCAAATCATGAACATTCATTCAAACAACCCTATTGCAATTGAAATGAACAAACCCTCACAATTGAACTAGGCACAATGAATATAGAGTCCAGGCTAACTTTGCAAATCAACTAGCAATTAGTTGGTTGTGAAAAGTATGGACCAAGGATTGCTGCAACACTTCAAATATCAAACCATAAACATCATTAAATCAAATCTAAGCTAAATATCGACTTTCCTCAAAGCAATTCTAAAGATAGAATAACAAGAACCATGCAAGAAAAAAAAACACAAGTATGGCACCAAATCACAATGTCATTACTTGTATCAAATTATCCACTGTAGCAACAATTTCAGCTTTCTGTTACAATATTTGCTTGGGACAACTACTTGCTAACTCTTGCTCTACTTAATTCGCTCTAACTAGCTCTCTATTTTTCTATATCTAAAATTTCTTAACCCTTACAAATGAGGCAAAATGCCATATTTATAGAAACCCCCTAACATGTCGGCCTAGATAAGATTTTACAATGATAATAAGGCACAAGTCGTCCAAGAGAAATTCAAAATGAAATAAAATATGCATTAAATGCATGAACTTCATCCAGGTCGGCCTGGGATCTCGAATGCAACTTGGACCAATGCATGGAAAAATAATAGGGAAGCACAAATCTTGATGTAGCTAATCATTAACTAACTTCCCCTTTGTCTTTATTCTGATCCAGCATATCATGAACCTTCAAAAGCACCCTATCCAAGTTGGCCACAGGTGGTAAAGGAAAAACCCTAAGTCATCTCTCAATTGATGCAATTTCTTCCCTTGACTGTTTTACTGACTTATCCCAATCCACCTTATATGTTACATATTTGTCAATGAGAACAATGAATGTGGCCGCATCATCCAACTGGTGCTCAGAAATGGAATCATCATTAACTGGGGCATAAACATCATGCCACCACTTCCTCAACTACTCCAAACTCAAATATTTGGGAGCAATCTTCCTTCTCCCTGTCATAATCTCAAAAAAGGCAATGGAGCCATTGTACACACCAGCTAGGGTATCATCAATCTGCCTCCTCTATTTGTAAATCTTCTCCAACACCTTCTACCTAATTTGCAATGCTTCAAACCACTCCCAAGGCTCAAAAACTCTAGAGGAAGGAATAATTTTATCAGTTACTAACTTATTCCTGGTGTACTCCATGATAGTCTTGGTTTTCTGCAACAACAGATCTGTATCTTCCTTATCCTGTGTTAACACTTCTTTCAACTAATTAGTTGCCCTTATAGCATCCTTCCCAGTTGATAAAATATCTTTAATGGCCTCATTTCCTTTGGTTCACACCCCTTGCAACCAATTCGTAGTGGAAAGAATGGAAGCCTTCATCTTCTCCAGCTCAGTGATAGTTTCCTGAGGTAAAGGATTTGCAGCAGAAACCGAAGAATTAATAGATTGTAGTGGTTTCATCTAATCTTCCAAGCATTTCCTGAGATTCTCATTTTCCTTCTTTAGCTCTTGCTTGGTCTTTTTTTCCTTCCTCAACCTGCCCAAGATGATTGCACTAGAACCCTCATATTCTTCAATATCTTGCTCAATGGATGTAGGCCCTAGATTGAAAGTATCAACATTGTAATCCTTTCCAACCACATCATCTCTATTTTTATTTGGAGCAGGGATGGCAATGTGAACAACTCTGTTATGAGCCTCATCCCTTTCAATCCTTGAAATCACCCTAGCCTTCTTTTTACCTTTATCTTTTCTAATTTTGGCTAGTAGCTCATCCCAATTCGGCGGACTATCTTCCACAACAACTTGTTTTCTCTTTATCTCCTTATCCAACCAACCAGGGACAGTGGATTCCAATTGTACTTCAGTCTATTTTCCTTCCTACTATTCCTTAGGCACCTCTTCACTCAAATTTGATTTCTCAGGAGTTTCATTTGTCTTTCTTTCCTTTTCTTCAGCATGTTCTTCTTCATGTACAGGTGATGGAACCTTCACTATTTCTTCTTTTATTGGAGGTGATTTAACCTCTTCGGTTCCAACAGGTGACTCTGCATAAGCTACCAAAGGAGACTGTATTACATTTTCTACTTCAGCTTCTACACTATAAAGGTCACCCTCATGAAATTCTTCTCCTTCAGTATCTGGATGATCCTCAACATTTTCTGACTCACCTAGTTTGCTTTGAGCTTCATGAGCGGATGGCACATCATCATGCTGCTCCTAATGAGAAACAACTAGAGGGAGATCTGCTTTAGGCACACTATCCTTAGGGGAAGGAGTCCTAGACCTCCTTGTATACACCTTGGCCTTCTCTTATGAACTTTCTACATTCACCACTGGTGGGGTAACTTCTTCCTCTCCTACCTTGGAGCTTGCTTCTCTGGCAATTTTATAACTCTTCTCCTTTTGGGTACAGGATCATCAACTTTAGGATTTTTCTCTTCAGTTTCCTTTGGCCCAGACTTCTTAGTCCTTGTCCTCTTCTTAGCCTTTGGAATTCTCTACTTTACTGCTTCTTGGGCTTCCATTTCTTGAACACCTTTTATCTTGATCTTGAAAGGAGAATCCAATTTACCTTTTCCCTTAGGATCCTGCTCGGTCGATTCTTCAAAGGTAGAATGAGGATCCAAATCCCCCATCAGTGCATAGGTGCATTGTACACCTCCATTTTCCAACTCCCATAGCTTATGCTTTAGCCACATCTTGGTAAATTTGATAATTGGATCTATCAACTATTTTAGTTCTTGTTTTTCCTCTTCTAACCAATCCACATCACCAATTGGTCTATCTTTCACTGCCTCATAAGCATGATCCCAAATCAGGTTTCCATCATCATCAAGTTGGTCTGGGACTGCCCTCACATTGTATAGTTGGACTAATTCAATTGGGAGGTGAGAAAAATTCTTCTTTCTAACCTCAAATTCATCACTGTAATTGGACCAGTAGTCCTCCAAATCAGCCTTATGGCTATATTCTCTACTGGCCTTCTTTTGAGCTTCTCTTGTAATATCAAATCTGGACCTCTTAGAATGGAAAGATAGGCCAGGAGTATTCATTTCTTCTTTTGAAGCCTGGGCAGAACCAATGGAAGGACAATCCTCTCCAGTGCCAATCCTTAATGGTAAATCTCCACCAAAACCAGTCTTATGCTTGTCTCTCTTGACAATGGCATCAAAGTCACAGATCTGTCTAGTGACTTCCAGAAGTATGATGTGATCAGTAGGGTATCTTGGAAGTCTATATGGGGCCCTCTGACAACCATCAATCTGAATGTAGGAGAAAGTTGGGAACTGAATAAACCATGCCCCATATTTCTTGATGAGTTCTTTTGCTTGATCTGAAATTCTGACATGTTCTACACCTTGAAGCAATCTAGTGATATGCATGGTGAATGCATCATTCACCCTCCTACAGTTCAAGCTTCCCAAATGAAATTGAGGGTATACCTCATAGATGATATCCTTTCCAAAGGTGCACCTTGTACTCAATCCTTTGTAGGGGTGGAATCTTGCAAGTGCATAGACCATATATGAAGTCATTGTGAAGGTATTGGTCTGCAACACATTGGACAACTGCTCATGAATTACTTTGCTAATGAATCTTTCCCAATGGTAGTCAGTCTTCTCCTGCTCCATTCTCACAATCACATGGCACATCCAATTATCAAACATGCCAGCATTCTTCAATCCAACCACCCTGCTAAGAAGAGTAATGGCATCATAATACTCCTTCTTGAACTTTGCTCCGAATAACTATTTGGAAAGCTTGGAATAGTGAGACTTGGGCTTCTCTATCCAAGAGTTGATAAGCTGTTGTGACTTCACAGCCTGTTCATTGTAGAACTCCTAAGCTGCTTTCATGTTGAATGCCACCACATGAGATCTGTCTGGCATATCAAAAGTTTGGGCAATGGAAACAAGGTTGAGATTTGCTACAACTCTCCCTTGAGGACCAATAATTCTCTGTGTGTCCTAATCATAGTGCCTTGCACATTCAAGGACCAGCTCATAACACTGCACCGTAGAAGGGAAACCAGCTACATGTGACAAGCCTGATTCCTTCATCCTTCTAGCCACCAAAGGAGGATCCTCTACTGCCATTCTTCCTTTAAATTCTTCATAATCCCACAATCCAATATTTGTATCATTCACTTCAGACCAGATTGATGTGATTTTACTCTCAGGGATCTTGCTCTTAATATCCATTTTGATCCTTTCTGCCTTAGATATTGAGGATCCCTCCACTGTCCTGCTAGATTCAGCTTGCACTCAGCATGAAAATCATAGTAAAAAGCACAGGAAAACAACATTAATCCATCAAAACACTGTTAGACTAAACCTCATACAATCAAGGTGTTATTAAAACTCATATAAAATGATCTTGATAAACTTTGGGTTTTAGAACCCTGCGTGGAATTTGAACCAGAGAGGAATTTTGGGAAATTTTGGGCCAGACAGATTCCGACGGAATGATTGTGAAACACCTACTAACAATGAAACCGATCATTATCAATCAATAAACCAAACATCATAAGATAGCATGAATTAACCTTAAAATGCATTAAAAATCACTAGCACATCACGCTATTCCATATTTCCTTACATTTCACCAAATTTTAGGAAAACCCGCTAGAGACGGATTTCTGTGAGGGCAGAGATGCTTTGCAAATCTAGAAAAAATACGGAACCAAGGACTTCAGGAAAATCTAGAGTCAACGGAAATCTGCGGATAAGGCAAAACTCTGAAAGCATGCAGATTCTAGGAAAGCAAGGGAAATCGAGAAAATCTGCCAGAGATGGATTGTCTCAAGGGAAAGAAAAATATTGGACTGAGGATGAAACCCGAACATCGGTGTTAAATCACGATTTTGCTCAGAACACTAGATTAATCATGAATTTCAAATATTTAAGCTTAGGGAAAGTTAGTCATGGAGATTCCACAGATTTTCTTTGCATTCTAGGCTAGTTTTCAGGTGAAATGAGGTGGAATGGAATTTCCCTAGGTTTCAAACCCTATACACCTGCCATTAGCACACAGACAAGCTTATGATTCAGGTATTTCAATTGTTGATTCCTTACTAGGGGAAAATCATGATTCTCAAGCAAGTTCACCAAAATCAAATAAACAAACAAACTCAAAAATTACTTGGGAGACGATAAATTAATCAATGCTATGCACCCCTAGCCATGAAGCAATCAAATATTCAGGAATTCAAGCCCCAAAAGCTTTATAACATAAAAATTCTATTCATAATCCTCAATTCAAAGCAAGGAAATCGAAAACATACCATTGTGAAGTGGAAATTGATCTCAGAAATAGCAAATGCAAAATTGAATGGTGCCCACAAAGAACAGGGGCAGGAATGCACAAGAAATCTCCACTCAAATCCATAATTCACAAATTCAATGCATCAAATCCAAATCTAGCACTCGCAAGAATGCACTCCACAGCTCAATCAATGGAAAACAATAGCATAATGGAATAAAAGACCTCGAAAATCAATTAAATACATCATTCAAAGCTTGTATGAAGACATTAATGCCGCCGACAAGATAGCCAGGAAAAAACCTGGGAACCTAACAGCAAGACAAAATTTGGAAAAATCCAGCCCATGCGAAATTCTGTGAAGACTGAAAATCTCTGAATCATAGTGCATAGTCAGGGTCTGAATAGGATCCGGGAAAATCCGGTCGAGGTGGAAAGTCTTGAATTTCAGTGAAAAGCCGAACTTAGCTCAACATTAAAGATCTTCAATGAATAACTTAGGGGAATCACTAAGGCCATCAAAATAAATATTCAAGCACATGCCAAATAAGACAAAACCTCAAAATGAAAGGGCCAAGACACCAAAACCAAAGCAAAAGAGGGTCCCTGCCTTCAGCAGGGCATTTGTGCAAAAACTGCACAACAAATGGCGACTTTGCTGGGAAATGCTCCAGAGCATGTGATAACGAATAGGAATCAAGAACCCAGAATCTCTGGTTTCAATCTCCACCAAAAAAAAAATCAAAATATAAAATTTAAAGAATCAAAACTAAAGGATAGACCGAACCTTCCATAAACTGAAATCCTAAGTGTGTGCATATGAGTTCATTTCCCTCCTTGAGCTACTGCAGAAACCAAGCTTAGTCGAGTCAGGCTACATAAGGATTCTGACTTTAAAAGCAACCTGGATAGGGCCTCGCTGTCAGTCAGGCGTCCATAGCCCCGACAAGGTTATCACTGTGACTCTCCTGAACATAGCTCTACTGCTAGTCGGGCGTTTATAGCCCCGATAAAGATATTTAGATACCCCTGATAAGTTGAATTCATTATTTTGATTTTCAATATTTCACTTTTCTTTCTTTTGATATTCTTTCTTTGTCACTTTTCATTTCAACCTGTGAACAATGAAGTTCACACTCAGGGCTGAGAATCACAGTGGCGCTGAAGCAGAAATAGGATTTTTCACCTGACAGAACTTTACAAAGATTCCTATAGTAACATCAGGATTCTTAAGATATATGAGAGCTATAAGATTTCATAATACTTCAAATTCAAATCGAAACCAATGACCCATCTTCAATAAATCAAACATTGAGACTGTTGGCCATAGCAAAGACTTCAACCATCCTTTCAAGATACAAGACTAAAGTCCACCAATAAAATACTTAAAACAGTCCTAGATAATGATATATTTGCCATGCAGGTGTAACACATCTAGGCAAAAACAGAGAAACCTCCAAAGTAAGAGCAAAGGAAAAAAAACAAAACAAACCAAAAGCAAACCTACACTAACCAAAACAAACAAAGCAAAGCAAAAAGGGAAACCTAATCTAACCAAAGCAAAGCAAAGCAAACAAAACAGAAAGGAAACCTAATCTAACTATATATAAGACAAGAGCTGAAAACAGCACAAGACTAGAAATAATGTTTCAAATACTGCCCATTGATAGGCAGTGGGATATCCTCTCTAGTGAGAGTTTTCAAATGGAAAGCATTATCTCCCAGGATTTCTGAAATCTGGTAAGGGCCAAGCCAAAGTTTATCAAATTTTCCATGCTCCCCCTTACAGTCATGGGATTTATCCCAGTAAAGAACCAAGTCAGAAACCCTAAAAGCTTTTACTTTGGCTCTTTTATCAAACCATCTCTTGACTACCCCTTGATGTTTAGCAAATTTTTCCAGGGCTTCATTTCTCTTTTCCTCAAGGTGTAACAATTCAGCAAGTCTAGCCTCATGTTTATCTCCCTCATCATAATAGTCATTAATGAACTTCAAAGTGGGGATCTTTAACTAAATGGGAAACACAGGCTCTAATCCATAAACCAGGTGGTAAGGTGATATCCCTATGAAAGTTTTATGTCTTGTGTAGTCTTCCCAAAGAGCATATCTAAGTTGGGTATGCCAATCCTTTGGGTTTCTTTCTAACAGTTTGCAGATAACAGTTAGAAGGTTTTTGTTGGAGGACTCAACCAGACCATTACCCTGAGGGTAATAGTTGGATGCAAACTTAATGATAATCCCATGATCAAAAGCCCAATTAGAATATTTCAATGATGAAAATACAAGACCATTATCACAAACTAAAGACATAAGACATCCAAAATGATTAATGATACCTAATTCGATGAAGTTAATTACTACCTCTAAAGTACATTGCTTGCAAGCAAGGGTCTCAGTCCATCTTGTAAAATAATCAGTGATAGTAAGGATATACCTGTGACCAGCTGAGGAAGGTGAATTGATTGGACCTATGAAGTCCATCCCCCACTATGCAAAAGGTTTTACCTCAAAGACTGGTTGGAGTGGGAGTGCTACATACTTCTCTGTAGCTGCCGCAATGTGGCACACATGACAAGTTTGAACATGGTTGTGTGTATCCTTAAAGAGTGTAGGCCAATAGTAACCAGCTCTGAGAATCTGGTTCGCTGTAGAAGGTGTTGATCCATGGCCTGTGCCATATCTGTCGTGAAATTCCAACTTCACTCTTTCAAACTCTGTGTTTCCTAGGCATCTTAAATACAAACCCTCATGATTTTTTTTATATAAAATAGCTCCCTTTAGCATGAAACTGTCACTCTTTAAGCACAATTCCCTTATTTTTACTGCATTAAGATGATCAGGGCATCTGTGAGTCAGGAGATAATGAACAATATCATCGTACCACTCGCCAGGAGAGACATCCTCTAAATTATAACTTTGAGCTGTAAGGTCAGGGCCAGTCTCTACCATTGTCTTTGTAAGTCCTTTCCCTTTTACCAGCTTCATGGGTTGAATCTCAATATCATACTCTTGTAACAAAGTTACCCACTTGGCTCTACGTTCTCCCAACTCATTCTGCATTAGCGACAAATTAACTGTAGGATCAGGAACTATAGAAAATATGTTGTTTCTTGAGGATATAATGCCTAAATTTCTTTACAACTCGGACCAGGGCATAGGCCTTCTTTTCCACGCTTGGGTATCTCAGGTCTGCATCCTTCAATGGTGCACTTATGAATGCTATGGGATGTTCATTACCTTGGTTAGAATTCTGAGTTAACATAGCAGCATAGGAGTGATTGAAAGCAAAGGAATATATATAGAATTGTTTAGCATAGTCTGGACTTACCAAAATAGGAGCTTCAACAATAGCCCTCTTTATCTCTGCAAATGCTTCCTTTGCTTATGCATTCCATTCAATTTTGGCCTCTTGCTTCAACATTGCATTCAGTGGCTTAACTATTTCTATGAATCCAGTGATGAACTTCCTCACAAAGTTGATCTTACGAAAGAATGATTTCATTTCTTTCTTACTGGTAGGTAGTGGGATCTTGAGTATAGCTTCTATTCGTTCTGGATCAATGACAATTCCTTTCTCAGAGAGAACATGCCCCAAAAATTTACCCTTTGTTACTCCAAAGATGCATTTCTTTGGGTTGAGAGATATCCCAAACTCTCTACATTTCTGAAAAACTTTGCACAAATATAAGATATGATCACCTCTCTTCTTGGTAAATACCACTAGTACACAAACAACAATATATGACTAAATAAACTACTGAAAATTGCATATAAATGACTAATTTTGGTCACGTGACCATTAGTAGTTTATTGCCGGTCATTTATAATGTGACCAAATTTATGACTAAACTATTTTAGTCATTTATTTAGTCATTGATTTGTACTCATTGATTTGGTCATTAATTTGGTCATTGATTTGGTCATTGATTTAGTCATTGATTTAGTCATTAATTTAGTCATTGATTTAATCGCTAATTTAGTCATTGATTGTTATTAACTGGTCATTTATTTAGTCATGGTAGTGATTTATTTAGTCATATATTTAGTCATTAATTTAGTCATATATTTAATCATTAATTTAGTCATTAATTGTTGTTAACTAGTCATTTATTTAGTCAAGGTAGTCATTTATTTAGTCATATATTTAGTCATTACTTTAGTCATATATTTAGTCATTAATTTAGTCATATATTTAGTCATTAATTTAGTCATTACTTTAGTCATTATTTTAGTCATTATTTTAGTCATTACTTTAGTCATATATTTAGTTATTTAGTCATTTAGTCATATTTAGTCATTAATTTAATCATTACTTTAGTCATATAGTCATTCAGTCATTTTATTTACTAGTTTTCATTAATTGGTAGTAAATATAATCACGAAATAAATAATTTATTAAATACCATAAATTTTATAATGCAAAACTAATATAATATTAAATTTGAACTAAAACATAAAAGTAAATAAAAATATTACATATGCGTACAAGCTACAACATACTAAAATTAAAAGATTGATTCAACATCATGATAAATAAAGGTAATCTACAATAAAAAAATTTAATGCAAATATATATCAATATATATATCAAGTTATAAGATGTGAAAGATGTCTAAGAGTATATATGTAAATATAATAAAAAATGGCAAAGTTGTCTAAGAGTTTCCAAGTCTTTCAAATACACCATGATAATTAAGATCCCTGAACAACATATTCAAAATACTGCATAAAGTAGTGAGCCAAGATGTCTAGCAACTACTACATGATAAATATGTTCAACTATGTCATTTTTTGCAAATATTTTAGTGGCCACTATGTGAAGGTTCCCTCTTTCTCTTTCAGATGAAAAGCTCCATCTATTTTGTCTTCATAAACAAGGGGTATGTTACTTGTGACCTTTAAAATTTTTACATTTGCATCCATTGTTCCTTTCAAGTTGACTCCATGTACAATAGATAGGGAGTGAATCCGCCCAATGCCAACAAAATCACCATCTAATGGATCCAACACCTTAACTTTATCTACTTCTTTGAGTTTATCAATACATTCCTGGAAAAAGAAAAAAATAACACATTATAACATAAACCTACATAAAAAGCTTCCAACAAATAACACATTATCCATGTTCCTACTAAACTTGCATAAAGGCTTCCAACAAATTTTTATGCATGAATAACATAAACTAATAAATTTGTATAGTTTTCTATTTAGATTACAACAGCTACATGTAGCTCAATCAATATATCATTCAAACAAATAAAAAAATGTAAGATTTAATATTCAATACCATAGAACACATAAAATATGATAAAATGTGTTCATTGAGGTCATCACAGAACTCACCGTGTTTGGAGAAGCAAGCTGCTTTCCACTCAACATACTAGCAACTGATCTTTTTACAAACCCATTCTCATAAGCCTGCTTGTGCATACACATCAGCAATTTAAATATCGACAAGCATTCCATATTAACTATTGTTTAGTAACCTTATTACAAACCTGCCTTATAACATAGAAAACAAGAGAAAATTACAAAACATACATTTCTACCAAGGTATGAGGAGTCAAAAATTAGGAAAAAAGAATTTTTTATCCGAAACCTGTGGATGATAGTTAATTTTCGTTCAAAATTTCAATTCAGCTTATAAACTCGAAGTTAACATTTTGAAAAAATGATTTGACCAGGTATAGGGTTGGTTTCCATCCACACATATGGAGATTCATAAAACAGGATGCACAAGGTAGCCAAAAATAAATCCAAAGCATGACATTCAACTTATATTATATTTGATCTATAACAATCCTTGGAAGATATGTTGATTTTTTATTACATTCAAAAGTTGCACTTCATCCATGTTCCTACTAAACTTGCATAAAGGCTTCCAACAAATTTTTATGCATGAATAACATAAACTAATAAACTTGTATAGTTTTATCTTTAGATTACAACAACTACATGCAACTCAATCAATATCTCATTTAGACAAATAAAAAATTGTAAGATTTAATATTCAATACCATAGAACACAAAAAATATGATAAAATGTGTTCATTGAGGTCATCACAGAACTCACCGTGTTTGGAGAAGCAAGTTGTTTTCCACTCAACATACTAGTAGCTAATCTTTTTACAAACCCATTCTCATCAGCCTGCTTGTGCATACACAATCAATAAAATTCCATAGAAATATGGTAAGTAACAATCAATAAAATTCCACAGAATAAGTACATTAACCAAAGAAACTAAATTTAACACTAGAAAAATGATTGAAAACTATAAGGCTTCTCAAAATTAGTCTGCTTTTGGGCTATTAACATAGCCCTCTAGGTAAAACTATTACAGGCTGCTATGGCCCTACAGGCTTATTTAGTATAGCAGTTGTAATCAGGGTCAATTAAAGACCAAGCTAAGTGGTTTGCGACCTCTTGTTGATTAGAATGATGTCTGTTATCAGCACATTAAAAATAAGCCAGGTCTTCACCAGTTATGCAATCATCATTAGTAGCACATCAATTACCCATCAGTTATGTAGTCATACAATCATGCAGTTAGTTGTGCAATCATAGTTAAAAACAAGTCAATTACTCATCAGTTATGTTCTCATGCAATCAGTTATTGTCATGTCCCCTTTTCCAAATTAGAACCATGGAGAGACCTCTAGCATATCATCATTTCTCATAGGCTAAAGGATAAATCAAGGGAAATGAATAATAATATCATTTTAAGTTGGGCTCAGTAATATAATATTTATGGAGCAACTTAATAATATTTGATCTATAACACATGCGAATTTACAAACTACCAAAAACTTTAAATTTTACAAACTTAATTAAATTGAGGAAATCAACCATTTCTTCATCTAATACAGCTCCATATGCATCTGCATAATTTTCAAAAGGAAACCTACCAAAATAAAAACTATTTACTACTCTGATTGAGTAGAGAATTATAATTCTTGATCAATGTTTAGGTAACCACTGGCCTGATGATAAGTGTGATCACAAGATCAAATGAGAAAGCATTTCTGGGATAATTAGAGGTGATGTGAATGCATGTGAGGAGTACTAAATGCAAGTAAAAGGTTTGTAAGTAGTTAAATAAAGTGCTTATTGATTATGAATTACTCGTGCCTTTACCATCAAGCAAACTTAGGATGTATTAGAGGTTCCCAAATTCTCATTTGATTGTCCATGTCACTTGTCCATTGCTTGATGAAATACCTGAATTTAAAGTTTATGGTAGTTTGTACATTTGCATGTGTAAAACTTGGAGTAAAACTGTACAGATACTTAATGGTTTCAAAAATATCTATCACAGGTTTTTCTAGAAAATTTGTACTATTACACTGAACACTTTTGCAGAGAGTAGTTACATGAAGGGAATCAATAGTTAACAACAATCAATCAATATCAGTTATTTAGTTTCACTCCTTTTAAGTTTTCATATATTTTTGTTAATTTATGTTATGTAATTTAGAAGTTGAACCATCTTTTGTTAATATATTGTGCAAAAGAGCAATTAAGGGAGCACAATTTCAATGTTCATGTAGAATAGCATTGAGATGGAAAATGATAGCTACAGAGAATAACTTTTATCATAGCAGTCTATGGCAACACATTTCCTGCTAATTTATATAAATAAAGTATTCCCCATTAATATTGTTTTAGTAAGACCATAGAGAAGTCATCTGGTTTTGGCACAAAGAAATCAATTATTGATCACTCTCTAGTCAGTATGACTTCTAAGAGTAAATTTAAACTAGACCAAGTAATCCAACTAATTTGCTACAAGACATGATAATTTATGACCTACTCAAGTTGCTGACTTTTCCCTCAGCTTGCTTAAACAAACCAGAATTCAATAGTAATACATAAGATTGTTTACTATAAAATTATCAACAAATCTTTTGGTTGTAACTGGAAACCAATTTACATGTTTTACTCTCTAACAGTTGAAATTTTTTAATTAAGATCAAGAAAACGGGAGATATTCTATACACATGATATCATTTAAGACTGCAAAAACTATCAATATGGCAGCTGCACATCAAATAAGGGGGATATACAAAGTGCCTGATTTCAAAGGTCATGGAATAGTATCGAGAGGGAAACTTTTAGTTATAGAGACCAAAATTTAGCACAATAGTTAGGCTACATTATTTTCATAAGTTTATATAATAGAATATTCCTCACTGACATCATTTATCTAAACAGTAAATAACTCATTTGTTCCTGACCCAATGAAATAGATTATTGATAACTCCATTTTTAGGAAGTATATTAAATAATAGTTGTGATGGTTACACATTTAAAATACTACACCTGTTACCTATGTTTTTTGGTTCTTGATAAAATATGGTTTGTTCATTGTTGAATGTTGTGACAACACCTATACAATAGATATAGCGGTTGCTTCTAGTTGAGAATAAAGGAGGGATATGGAGCTTAAAAATAAGACTGAAAGTCATTGTATAAATAGCTCTTAGTATTATAAATAAAATCATCCATTTACCACACATTTCATTGCAAAATTTCAATACAGTATTAGAGCAACCTAGTTCTACTAAAAAAACCTAAATGCTGAGGGTATTTGAGGGTAGAAATTACTGTATCCATTGATTAGTAGTTCTATCAAATCTGTTTTATAGATTGCAATTAAGTGACAGAGAATATTTGACAGAGAGTGGGAGCAGAGGCATTTTGGTAACCAACATCAAGGCATAGATAGAGAGTGAAGTGACATGAGTGTCTCATTTACTAAGCAGTGCAATAAAGTTGCAGTAGCATATTAAGTAAGCAGTAGCAAAAAAAAAAAAAATCCCAAGGAGCAAGCCATAAGGCAACAAGTTTGATTGTGTAGGCACTCCAAATGCATGGCTTTCTGAAAAATGAGCAAACGAAAAGTTGTGGAAGGTGATTTCTGGTGTATAGAAATAGAGGAGACTGGAGGACCATAGGAGGTCGAAGAATAACTTCCAAACTTGAGTTCATTGTTAGCCCAAAGATTAAAGTAATTGATTTGGTAACATTTGGTTTAGAAAAAGGTTTTCAATAAGGCCCAAAACAACTGAAGTATATCATATATGTCAAGCAATGACCCATACCACACTTATTTTGAATAGTTGAGTTTGTCCCCATTCACAGTATGCAGTAAAGATCAATAAGGCCAAGTCTAGGTAATCATTCGCGACTAGCTGTGTGTGTCACTAGTACAAAGGTATTGTGGACAATTGTGTGTATCAACCCTATTTGCAACTTAAAGACATTAGATTTCCACAGTCCATATTGATAACAGTGTGCTTTTTCTAGATTTAACCATGTAATCCAAAAAAGTCACTATTATTTTACAAAATGACATAGATTTCAGAAAAAGACTAATTATTTTAGTTGCAAAAGCTCATTTGTAAGAGAACTAAGATGTGGCAATAAGCCATGTCTCCACCAGTCTTTTCCATGGACATCATTTAATTTGAGCCTTTAGCAACTCCTTTGCAAAAATGGTATTATTCATTTTGAAGAGAGGAGATGACATGATAAAGGAGCTTTTATTCAAAAGAACTACGTGCAATAATTGACTATTAAAAAAAGTCCTCATTTGAAGTGAGTTGGATGTTACTCAAATATAGGAAGAAATAATGATAAAGATGAAGCCAAACTTCTAATCCTAAATCCTAACCACATATAAAACTAATGCCATGAAGCAAGGTTTTGTGGATGAAACTGTGCAGATGTTTTTTAATCAACGTTCATACTACAATCTATCATCAAGATGTTATTTTTGTATCCTGATAATAGATCATAGACTGAGATCCTAAATATTGTTTCAAGTCTTCTACACATTTTTTTTCCAAAAAGGTTTACTTATCATCTAATGGACTATGGAAATCTTAATCTTAGGTTTGCTACAGGATCCCAGCAGTGTAGAACTACAATTGCAATCTAAAATCCCCAAAACCAAAAAACAATATTTTAGATGCTTAAAATGCACTCATTTCACATACCAAAAATTTTAGATTTAAAAGCAATCATAAATGAATCTAACATACAATCCTGGTTGTGACCTATGCTCAAACCCAAAGCAGCCAAAATTAAAAATTAATCTAAAGGTTTCATAGCACTCACCTCAATATCATGCACATACTCCTTGAATTCAGCATAATCACTGTCAACATTGTCCTGAAGTTGTGTAGCTTTTCTGAGAGCTCTACTGATAGGGTCTTTTCCTTTTCGTTCTGCTTTCATATAATTGTTCTACAACTATAAAAACATATAGAGTAAGACAATTATGAAGAGCTCAACAAAGAAAAAACAACAATAGAGAAAGAGTATGCAAAAAAATGATATAGTTGAGAATCAAAATATTGAGGAATAGCCTCTTACCTGATCTGAATCTATGGAATTATGGTCATTCCATGCAGAAACTATAGGCTTAACAGAGGCAGCCAACTGTGAAACTTTCTTGATGAGACCATGTAAGCAACTCATTAAATGTTGGTACTCTTCATTTGAGTTGACATGATTTGGAGGGGCTCTTACTGGGTGTTCAACAAATGGCTATGAAATCTTTATTGATGAATTAGATTTCCAATTCATACTACTCTTAGATTTAGTACGATCTAGTGTTGTCATATAATTGACAATATCTTCTACTCCTGCTTCTCTATTATTGTTTTCCACCTAAAAAACAATGTCAATTTCAACATATAACCAGTTCAATAAAAAAATTGAATTAAACAACATGATGTAAATAGAACCAAAAATCCATACACTTCAAATTTGTCAATTTTGGCCTGCAACCTACCTCGGCCAAATGTATATTCAGCCCTCACATTATCTCTTGCTCTCTTGCCTCTATTACTCTTTGTCAAATATTCCTCAGAATGCATACTTTCTTTCAATGCCTCCCACTGTTTGGGAGATAGAGTGGAGTCTAACCTCTCATTTCCCTCCATGATTATTTTTCTGCAATTGTATCTAAAATTATTCATCAAAAGTCTCATCTTGTGCTTGTAATATTTTCTGGAGATTTGTCCACCAATAGTGTCAAAGGCATTTTCCATTTTTTGTATAACATATTCCACATTTCGTGGATCTTGCTATGCAAAATTTGATTTGCAAATATCCAAATGGGCCCTACATCTTACACCCAACTCTGAGGCCCACCTTGCAGCATTTTGCCCAATGGGTTCACCATCTCTTGATACCTCAACCAAGAATGGCTTCTTCCCTTCTAATATTCTTTCTTTTGCATTCCTCTTTGTAGATCTATATAAATCTTGACTCAATCTTTGTCTTTTAACAAAATTAGACACATATTCTATTGAACCACTACCAATATTTCTAGTTGATCCACTAATTCCATCAAAAGTTGTAGATGCAACAGGTGCACTCCGAGGCACATCAGATGCAAGAAGACTCTCTTCGTGACTTTCATTAAAAAAACTTCATGCTCCTTGGCCATATCAGGTGTGGAATGAGTAGGTAGATCAGTACTGGTCTCCCCAGATTTGACTTCAAACACATCCTTTATGCATTGACTTCTATGAGTTGGCAGCACTATATCTTTACTTTCTTTTTGTTTTTTCTCTGCATTTTCTCTGCAATCTTTTTCTTGCCTGTAAAATAAAATAAAATATCATATCATGTCTTATATACATAAAGCTCTTGCCTATAAAATTTCATTAAACGGTATTAAATCAATAGTATACTACTTAGTGGATTTACAACTTGCCTGTTTGTCAAACCAAGACGTGATAAATATTCATTATTCTTGGCCACACATTCTTCACGAAAGCGCTCATTATCTGTCACTGTAATTTCAGCATTATGATCACTATCATCTAATTTGTGCCTTAAATTCTTTTTCCTCATTTCCTGATGTCCAAAAAAACAATAATGTATAAATTAGCAACTTGATACAAAGATAATTAACCGTAACAAAAATTACATAAATACAAGTTTATGAGGTCTCAGTTTTAATGAATAGTCATTGAAAAACGTAGGAAGTCTAAAGCACTACAAACAAAAATAGTCATTAGATGTTGTGGGTATTTCAATCAATGGATATTAAATAATGGTTCCCTGCAGAAATGCCAGTTGCATAAAAAGCTTAGCAATGTATTTGAATCAATCCATCAAATATTGGGATTGGAATAAGGAGTCCTTCACATTGGATGTGGATTCACCATTAGGTTAGTGATAAATTTGGTGTTCTTGGTCTTTTGGTTTCATTCCTTTGTTCTTTTGTTTAATATACAATCTGATCTTTGTGGGCAATGAGCAGTTATATCTAAGTCTTTGTGGGATGAATGGGCTCAGAGTGAGGCAGATGCCTAGACTTTGTTTACATCGACACCTCCTTCATCTGAAGTAGCAGAGCTCACAAACACTTGGGATATCTACAGATTGCAAATCTCATTATCAAATATTATCCTAACTATGAATTGGCATTTTCTGGATTTGATATAGCTCCATAGCTTGATTCCATTACTCTGCTACTCAGCTTGCTTAAGGTGCTTAGCTCATAGTTGAATTCTTGAAGCAATATCAAGGTTTCAAAGAATTCACCTACAACTGAGTAGCTAATGCATTATACATGTCATGGTATACAATTCCTCAAGTGAAATTTTCAAGAAAAGGGCAATGAGAACATGACAGAGACTACATATGGGATTCTAGATGACTTGGTTGTCGCATCAAGACAAAATGCAGTAGCTTTGCCATGGTAGTTTCTTAACTACAAAGGTTTTCCAATGAAGATGACAGATAAAAATGTGATAATGGAAGCCATTGGCATTCTAGGTGACTTGGCTGGCACTAGGACCAAATGTAGAAGCTTTGCTATCGAAATCTGGCTTCTCAAAAGGTTTTTCCAATACGTGCTTGTCATCCAGGGATCAGCTGATCAAGAAAGCAACCAAATGGGTTGAGATAACTATTTGTCAAGTGATTTGATCCAATTTTTCCAAGAAGTCTATAACTCCATAGTCATTTGGGTTCATCAAGTTGAAGATATATGTGATAGTTTAAAATCTAAGGATTAAAGACATTTCATCAGAAGATTTCTATTCATTATTTTTTACATTATTCTACTTCAAGTTCCATGAATTGCAAGTTTAAAAAAAGAGAATACACTCTTCTTTCAAAGACAAGCAAAACTGTATTGGATAATATGCAGCTCCACGAGAATAAAAAAATATTTGCAGTGCCAAAAAAATATATCAACTAATACAACATAAATTTCGTGCAACTCAACACTTCACTACTGTAAACCAACGAACAGATCTTTCTCAAAAAACTATTTACGATATTTTTCACTACTGACAGTTTTCCTAGATAATCCCTCCATCCTCTAGCACACAAACAAGTATTTATCAACAGTCCATGTAGGTTTGTATACTAGTGAGAAATGGAGAAAAGAACATTATTTGTAGCTCTAAATTTTCACTATAGCATTAGTATAATCTATGATATAGTGAATAGATATTTCCAGGTAAAAACATTTGTGGAAACTATTGAATGATAATTATAGCATGGAAGGCCTTCAAACAGATGTCATATATTCAAATGTAAGAAACAAGGACAAACGAAATGCAAAAATGAAAAATTCACATGGGTTTTAGTCATTTTTTCTACAGATGAGTCCACACCCAAAACATGTAAGTCAAGGGTCAAGTTTTTGATGAGTTTCAATTAAAAGAAATCACAAGTTTCAGACAATTACTTGGTCGGGACTTGTGTGTGAGTTGTGTCAACTCATTGCATTTTATTAGGCCAAGTCTACCAAGTTTTCAAAGAGGTTAGGAGAATATTAATATATTATATATCAAATCTTGAACCTTACAATAACAAAAGAAAATTTTCACTTGACTTAACATGAGAATCTGGCTCTTTCCATTCAGAAGTAGCCTCACAGTACCTGCACAAAATATGTTAAAATAGTACAAGCATTATAACAGTCATAGCAGTGAGTCAAAGTACAGTGGTCAAGGACTGTTATAACATCCTGTCATGACAGTGGAAGCAATGATCCAGAGGAGCTGTCAAGAAAATATCATTGTCAAAGTAAAGCAATGATGGTATACATATTCATATTGCATTCATATTCATATTCATATTCATATTGCATTCATATTCACATTGCATTCATACATGAAAACATATTCATATTGTATCCTCATTTTTATATGAAAACAAATTCATATTGCATTCATATAGAAACTTTTTTTGACATTAATTCTTTGAAATAGGTATTAGTCTAAAGGTCCATGTCCTTAAAACATAAAAATCTTAAATAAAAGGTCATAAAATGGGGCTCACCAATAATCATCTGCATTGCCAACAAGATTAGAATCCTGATCACTCATGTCTGCATCTACTTCATTTTCTTCCTCATCCTCATTTGTGACATGCAATACATTCTCTCTTCCAATTTCTTCATTGGTAATCAAAATCTCTTCTTCAAACAGTCCCTCATTGTCTTCATTCACTTCTTCAAATGTTTCTTGTAAATTAACATATTGCCCATCAAGCATTACATCAACAACTTCCATGAATTTCCAGTTCGAACGAGACTCTGTTTGAATGACATATGACCAACCTAGGCTTCTTACATCATCAATTAGAAAATATTGGTTAATTTGAAGAGGGGAAACATACGGCTCATCTATCTCTGAAAAAAATTGTCGTGTATTTGCACGTACAAATCCATACTCATCAAATTGCACTGCGGATGGTCGGATCCACTTACATTTTAATAATATAGGACTATTTTCATCAAAATCCACTTGAATAATTTCTTGGATGAATCCAACATAAAATTTCTTCTCAATTTCATGAAGAAATTCAGCACTAACAACACAATCACAATTTGTCTTTCCTTTGTCTTTTTCTTCCACTCTTAAATGACTACCATAGGCCCACATTCCACTAAAACGCATAGCCCATAAATGTGGAGGTTGTGAAAGCTCACTTTCCTCTGTTGTTATATCTTGACCTTCTTCTCTTGCATCACTGATTGCATTAGCATCCATTCTTCAAATTTTGGAAAAAAATCACCTCTAATCAAATCATGACATTTGCGCTTTTGAGGTCGATGTTGCATCCAAGCTTGATTCTCTTCTTCATGTTTTCTACATAGAATAATGATGTACAAATAGTAAGATTAATAACATAAATGTGTAAATGCAATTGAGTAAATAAATTATTGTGTAATTTTTTTTTACCTGCGCCACTTATCGAACAAAGATGTGTTTTGAAGAATAAAGGCATGTATTGCACTTCTTTCTTGATATGATAGCTTGAAGCGACATCCATTGCATTCTAATACTTCACCTGCAACTCTCTCATCTTCATCATCATCCCATACACATCGATTGACATTTTTAAAATCCTTCATATATTATGTGCAAAATCCCATGGCCCCTTGCATTGAATATCCCTCAGACATGCTGCCTTCTGGTTTTTCCCTAGTAAGAACATTTTTTTTCAAAACCTTCATATATCGTTCTATAGGATACATCCATATCGTTCTTACTAGGCCACAATTCTCTAGTTCATATTGTAGATGTATCAAAAGATACATAGAAATGTTAAAGATTGTTGATGGAAATTCTCGTTCTAAGAGACAAAGGACTTCAACAACCTCCTCCCTCAAACTATCAAAGTTCAAAGGATCTAATACATGTAAGCTCATTCTCTTTAATATTAGGCCCAACCTTATAATTTCCAATCTTGGCCCCTTTTCCAAACTCAATATATTTACCACAATAGGTAAAATATTCTCTATTATGACATGATAGTCATGGGTCTTGAGGCCTCTTAAGATATTAATGTCAGTTTGGCTTCTGATGCTACTACTTACATATCCAGTGGGGAAGCGAGTTTGAGACATCAACTGTAAGAATTGTGCACGTTGTTCCTTTGTCCAGACATAAGGAGCACTAGGTTTTTTATATTTTTCATTATCATATTTTTCAACCCAAATATTTTAGTAAATCTTTATTTCTTGGAAGTCTTCACGTGATGAAATAGTATCAAAAGCATCAAAAAGAGTTTCTATAATAGCATAAGCTATATTTTTCTCATTATGCATAAAGTCAACAGTATGCCTAATGGCTATATCCTTAAAGTATGGCAACTTATACAATATGCACAACTGTTTTACACCACTTTCATTACCTGGATCATATCTATTGCCAACAATCCCATCATTTTCAATAAATGACATTCTTTTTTTTCCATTCTCAACAATGTAATCACCTATTATTAGCAATGGCGCTTCATGATTCTCTTCTTGACCATTGAAATTTGTTTTTTGTCGATGATATGGATGATTCATTTTAAGGTAAGCACGATGTCCACAATAAATACACTTATGCAAACTTCTTGAGTGCATCACAAAATCCTTAAAGTTGCAAGTAGGACATCCATGGTATCCATAAATAGAGAGACCAGACAATGTGCCATATGTAGGAAGATCATGAATCATAAACAATAAGGAAGCTCTTAAAGAGAATTTGATTGAATGACCATCCCTTAAAGATTGAATTGCTTCAATTCCTTTCCACAATTCCATTAGCTCATCATATAATGGCTCTAGATAAGCATCTATTGTATCTGAAGTCACACTTTTCTTTCCTGGTATAATCAATGATAACATTAAGAAAAATGGTTTAGTTGCTAACCATGGAGGCAAGTTATAATTTATTAGAAACACTGGCCAAGTTGACCATTTAGTACTTTGATCTGAGAATGAGTTCACCCCATCTAGAGCCAAACCCAACCTTATATTACGAGGATCTTGAGAAAAATTAGGCCATCTATTATCAAATTCCATCCACATCTTAGAATCAGGCACATGTCGTTGTTTTCCATCAGTGCTCTTATTTTTGGCATGCAACTGCATAAGTTCAACAATGTCTCTGCACCTATACATTCAGAGTAATCATGGGATTATCAGAAAGTGGCGAAGAACCTTTATAGGAACCACAGCTGATTTCAACCCTTGTTTATACCTCACTTCATGAAATTTAGGACATTCACTCTCATTTGCAAGATTTTTGTGAAATAATACACAACCATTCACACATGTGTGGATGTTTTCATACCCCAAGCCGAGCTTACTAATTTTCTTTTTACATTGACTTCATTTTGTTGGCAATGTGGAGTCAGCTGGTAACAATGAACTTAATAATGCCAATAACTAATCTACACTCTCATTTGTCCAGCCATGTACCACTTGCAAGTTAAGAATTTGAAGGATTGTTTCCAAATGACTTAACTTGCAATTAGCATACATAGGGTTTAAAGCATCCTCCATTGACTTGGCCCAATCATCGTTTAGACCCTCATTCAACATTCTATCAACTTCAAACCCTTCGTCAAACATTTTTGTCTGTTCATCTATGTTTGGTGCGACTTCATCTATGTCTGTTGTCTCTTCATCTCTCACAGTCTGCAATTCTATCATATCTTCATAATAATTGTAAGCCCAAGGGCTTACACCACTATGTCCATCTCTTATCATATGTCGATCAATCATATTTCTTTTTTTCACCTTTCCACCAAGACAATTTTTACATGGACATGGATATTTGTCAATGTCCATCTCATTAGCTACTCTCTCATCATATGCATGATATTGATCAGTAGTCAACCTTTGACGCTGATCCATCTGTAATATTGTGCATTCCAGTATTAATTTAGTTTTTGATTTAAAGAAAAAACATAAATCTAAAAATAGAGATGCCAAAACATTGTTGAAAGTAGTCAATTTTAGTAGAGACCATAATAGAAAGAAGAGGATATAATGAGTCATTGTTCTGAGATCTATCTTACATTCATTTGAAGTTTACCTAATGAGAATGGAATATGCCTATTTTTCCTATCAGCTTACTTTCAGCAATGAGGGTTTCAAATTACCTCTGAATTCATTGCAGAGGGCTTCGCTGACTTCAAATTTGCTGCAGAAAACTCCGAATTCCTTTCCCTCCTTTTCAAAATTCTCCAAGTCCTATCCAAACAAGCTTTATCGCCCATGCAAGTGCTTCAATACCTGTCCATGAGAATAACAAACATCAACAACAATCCAATTTCATTCCCATGCCAACAAAGACATAGTCCAGAATCAACACAATCAAACAATAAGGGCATCAAAGAAATAGAGGAAAATGAGGTGGCATCTAACCATGCCTTGATGGATTCTCAAAAACAAGAGCAAAAAGAAAAATTCACTAAGAAGAATACTGCTCCTTCAAATGGGAAAAGAGCTAAAGTCCCCCATAAGGGAACACCCATTCCATCATAAACACCATCCAATGTTACATCCAGGACATCAAAAGTTTAGGTTTCATCAGTGACAGAGAGTTAGGAGGATTCAAAACACATCTCACAAAACCTTCAACTTGCCTTCCTTTGACACACTTAATTCAACTATATTTCTCTCAATATCAACAAAGATCAAATTCTTTCACTATTGCCCTTAAATACACATCATGGCTCTTGGTTCAAACACTCAAGACTCCAAAACAGAGAACAAGGCCATATTCCTCTTGTAGTTACTTCATGACACCATGCAATGATAATTCAAATGGGATTTCATTGATACCTTCTCTGTCACAAATAGCTAACAATGGAAACATGAATGAAGAGCCTTATATGAATGAATGGAAACAATGGCTCGTTTTGGTATACTACCTGATATGCTAGAAATGATCTTCAAATGAGATGGTTTGAGCTACCAAACTGCTACATATTTCATAATGGTAATGTTGAGAAACAAGCTTCATATTTTAGTCTTTCCTTGTGTTGATAGCTCATAGTTCATGTTGTCTTTGGATTCCTTCCAGATGCATCTTTTCTTGCATTATTTAATATTATATTTTATATACTTACATTTTCTCCCTTAGAACAAAAATTGGATAAGTTCCTATTGATATTTGCATGGTGCTTTGTTCACAATTGAGGAGAATCGTCTGCTATTAGTTTTATTCTACATAGGCTAGTCAATCATTCTGAGGCCAACCTGGGATATCTCTTAGGAGTCTTATATGTCTTTGCTTTGGGTTGTGTACCAAATATTAGCCAATGCATGGGAGAAGGGTGATGAATTTTTCCTTTACACTTGTCGATTGGTTGACTTGGACCTGGAATTGGTTGGTGGACCCATCAAAGAAAAAAAATAAAAAAATTCCAGAATGAGTTGTATGTGAACCATTCAATATAACCTTTTCTTTTGTGCTTCAATTATTAACCTATGCATTAAAAAAGGATAAGTCATAATGTATTATCTTTTTGACTTTGGTGATCAAATATGAGATGTGTTTCAATTTAAAGAGTGGGGAGGCTTCACAAAAGAAACTATCAGAGTCTGCAGTAGATTTTCCAAGGATTAATGAGAAGTATATTGGTAGGTAAGAAAATTCTAAGAGATAATACGTACACTCTTTCCTAGAACACTGCAATTATGTTTTTTCCTCCATTCTCTCCCTCATAAACAATGCTTGTGGATCATATAACCAAGGATACCATGTTGATTGGGAAATATCTAATTCTGCTTTATGATTAACATGGGTGCAGAAAGCAATGTTATGTGTATGGTACTACACTAGATTCAATAGCTAAGGTCCAGGGACTCATAAAGTTTGATCTTCAAGCATAACCTAAGGTTGGGAAGTCGTAGATTGAAGTTGGAGGCAATGTGCTAGGGGTTTTTGACTTTGGACCTGGAAGATTTGGTTCTGAGGCAATATTTGTACCCAGGGATTATGGGTTAGACCTTGCAGAAGATGATGGTTACTTGATCTATTTTTCTCATGATGAGAACACTGGGTATGGTTCTAGGCTTCTAGCTTACTTACATTTAGTTCTTTTGAGTTTTGAATTATCTTATATTTTTTCTTGAGAGATGATAAGAAGTAAATAATATTTATATGAGGGCTATTGCTTGTGAAATACATGATGAGTAGGTTGTCCAGTGTAGGCCACTATTTCCAGAGATCCAGTCTTTAACAAAATGGCTCAGATAATAAAAATACCATAGGCAATAATGAACCAAGGACCTAGATAAATCATAGTATTTGTAACGCTGAAAATGAAAAGGGCTTTGCACAATAGACAACAAAGAAGATCGATTAGAAGCACACATGCAATACTAAAATCTAAGATGCAAATTCATTCGTTAAGCAACAAAGAACATGGGAAAGTAAAAACGTAATTAAAACTAGAACAATCTCACCAATTTTCAAACGTATTTCCATGATTCATCTCGATTGCCCTTCTCCATTTTGCTTGTGTAGTATAATTGCCCTCAGATTTTCAAGTTCGTGCAAGTATAGCCTATTGATAAAGATTAGCAAAATATTGAAGATTCAAGACAAAGTGCTCTACAAAGTTACAAAATTCACGAGAGAGATTGGAATGAAGAATGACAAATCAATTTATAGAAAATTGATTATTCGAACGACAGGCCAAGATTGAAATATTAACGACGATTGAGATTGAGAGATTAGACATGCATTTTGATAACTGACAGTGATGACATGAGTGATATAAATTAGAAATAGAATTAAAGATTAAATAAATGATTTAATCTTTAGTTCAGCATTCGAAAACATAAGAAATATCTTTGCATGACAAAGATGAAGATTGATTAAAGCAACTCTCTGTTCGAATGCACACACAACACCTAATTAATTAAATAATAATATTTAATTAATATGCATGTGCACGCAAATGAATTAGAACTGGACGATTGAATGGTTAAACGAGGAGATTACTCGAGAATGCCACTCAGACATCAAATGAATAGTTAACTGAACGATTAAAATAGATGTCGAGTTGAGTAAAAGTGAATACTTAGATAACTCACATAATTATCTAAAATATAGAAGAATGTGTTAAAATAGAATTTATGAATTAAATAATTCATTTAATTCAAGAGACAATATTCGAAGAATAATTAAATAAATAAGATTTATTTAATTAAATGATGAAGGGATTTAAATGAATAATTAAATAAAGAATTTATTTAATTATAGTTGAAATATGATAAAGAATAAATTAAATAACAATTTATTTAATTTAACAAGAAGAATAACGTTAATTAGTAACATAATTAAATAAAAAGCGTTTATTTAATTAATCAGATAGAATAAAGAAAAGTGTGAATTAATTAAATAATTAAGATTATTTAATTAATAGAAGAATTAAAAGAAGATGAATTAATTAAATAATTGAGAATATTTAATCAATAGAAGATATGAAGACTATAGAAAATAATTAAATAATTGACATTATTTAATCATAACCCTGAAGAATACAAATTACGAAGAATATGGAAGTCGCAGGCTTAAACCAGATTTCGGTGTCTACATTTGCCCCTCTTTGATACAATGTCATTTCGGCGTTGTGTCAAAGAAAATCGATAAGAAATATGCCCTAGTCAAGCTCCGGATTAGAACAGGTGAAGGTATGCCCCCTCGGGAAAATTGACAAATTTTCGAAAAGGTCAGAAAAATTTGGAAATGCACCCGATTAGTCTAGTAAATAGGCAGAAAGGCAATGCAGTTGACAGAATTGGGTTCGGAAACGGGAGGGACGGGTACGGGATGATAGAAAATGGAAGTTTACATGGCCAGAAGGGAGGAAATGCCACCTAAGCCCTAGGTATATATTGGAATTGGGGTGAAAGACTATTCATTTGCACCCACCTAGCTTAGAGATTTGAAAAGTTGCTCTGACTTTCAGCGAGGATGTCTCCAGTTCCAGCCACCCATCATCGTGCATACAGGATCAGGACGTACCAGAGACCAGCCAGCGCGGACCCCCCGGTATGGACCTAAAACTTGCCTTTTGAAAAATTTTAATTTGCGCGTATTTTAAGACATTTATTGCATTTTAAGTTCTGCGTCACGTTTATTTTTGCACTGCATGTGTATGCGTGAACGACGCATGTGTTCGCGAAAAGCCGCATTTGAATTTTAACGCCGGTCGGCTAGCTTAGGTTTTAGCGAATAAACGCATGTGTTTATTTTGTTACGCATTTGAAATTTTGCAACGCATGTGCATATTCATAGATGCATTTGTTTATTGTAATACGCATGTGATTTCCTGAAACGCATATGAATAGCTATAGCCGCATTTGCTTATTTAGAAATGCATTTGAGATTGTGCAACGCAAATGATAGTTTTGTGACGCATTTGATTTTTTATTAACCGCATCTGATTAATAATGACGTATATGTAATTTTTGAACCGCATTTGTGGAAAAGCGACGCATGTGTAAAAGAATGACGCATTTGCAAAATAACGACGCATTTGCATTTTTCACTAGGATAGATGATTTTAGGCTGACCTAAGGCATATATATGTTGTTGCAGGTTGTATTGGACCCTATCTATACACAGGAGTCGAGACCTACCACGTTTCGATTCAGAGACAGCTTGCGGCCGGCCCAGCGACGGACATTATGGCATTTGGGTTTGTTACATGTGACTGATATGCCCCAGATTCGAGCAAATCGGGGGGTTACTGACAGCACTATGCGAGCAGTGGCACTCGGAGACGTCTTCCTTCCACCTTCCGACTGGGGAGGCCACGGTGACGTTGGAGGACGTATACAGGATATTGAGACTGCCGATTAGAGGGACACGGGTGGTCTACGATACCCAGAGGGGTATAGCCGAGATGTGCAGATATTATCCCCATGCTGACGTTAGACAACTAGGGGTTGATGATTACGAGATTAGGTGGCGGGTATTGGCTCAGAGGTATAGACAGTTAGACTGTCTAGTAGCGACTTTGATAGGCGGCATAGTACTGCCTAACCACCAAGGACATGGATTCCCTGTAGGATGGGGAGAGATGTTAGTGGGCATGCTGGAGCGCCGAGTTGTATATGCCTGGGGTTCATGTGTGTTGGGGATGTTATACTTCCACCTGCATGACATTGCCTATAGAGAGGCGCAGTCGATGAGCTACGGTACCACGCTCCTGATGGTATGGGCATGGAAGCATATTGCCATTTTCAGACCTCCTGTTATAGTAGATGTTCTGCATGGAGCTCCATACGCCTTCCGTTATGCGGGGGCTACCACACAGCACCATATTGGGGACACCGGTTATTTCAGACATGCTATAGACTTGATGCAGGAGTTCACATGGAGACCGTACCTGGGCTGTGAGGTGTGGTCCGATGAGGATGAGCATTTTCCTTTTTGTAGATAGACACAGTATCTGGTGGGACGTACAGTCGCCCACATGCATATTATAGAGCGGCAGTTTCCGGATCGAGTATTGAGATAGTTTGGAGAGGTACAGGATGTACCTCGAGGGAGAGCAGAGTTTGCTCGGTCGTCACGAGAGGTATTGCTATGGGGACCAAAGATTCTCATCGCCACCGCGGAGGCAGACATTGACGCGCTACAAGCACAGCCATGGGGATGGAGGGGTGGACCAGCAGATCCAGGGACCACTCCAGCTTACGATCAGTGGTGGGCTGCACACAGGCTGATTCCCATGACAGATCCAGGGCAGCCAGCACCGGTAGAGCGGCGTGGTACAGGTCCCAGAGGCAGGCGAGGCAGAGGAGGAGGCCGAGGAGGCAGAGGAGGCTGTGGTGATGGAGGGGATGATGGTAGAGGTGGCCGACGTGGAGGCAGGAGAGGGAGGCGTGGTCGACGGGGACGAGGACCAGCCTTGTCACTGATCCGAGAGGAGAGAGGAGGAGAGGAGGATGTGGCCATGCTAGATGTGGCCAGAGGTGGTGAGGGGGAGCAGCCGGCAGAGGCAGTGATCCCAGACATCCCTGATATCCCAGTAGAGGCAGAGGTAGGTGTCGAGGAGGCAGTGGGAGAGGAGGCCGTTGGAGAGGAGGCAAAGATTGATGCCCTTGGATTGCTAGGTGCCTACCATGAGGACGATGATGAGGATGATGATCATGAGAGAGAGATTAGAGATCAGATCCTGGAGGAGATCGACGAGGAGGAGGATGGGAGAGATAGGGCCTGACAGGATGAGACAGAGGCAAAGGAGCCCGACATAGACATGTTACGAGCCCAGGTTTCCTCCTTGGAGGAGCAGATGAGAGTGTTGATGGCAGAGAGAGATGCCTACAGGGTGGAGAGAGACAGAGCCTTGATGGAGAGGGATCAGGCAGTAGCCCGGCGGCAGGAGACTGAGCAGAGATTCACAGAGCTCAGGTCATTATGTACAGGACCATCAGTAGCATTTGCCAGAGAGTTGGTCAGAGCTGGCGAGAGGGAGAGATACTACCGAGATCTGTATGAGGCAAAGGTTCCCCTAGAGAGACGGGCTCCCAGTTTTTCAGCGGCACAGAGTAGTAGGTCCCAGACCAGGACCCACACTCAGACAGTGAGTATAGAGGGAGTGGATCAGCCACGTAGAGCAGGGCCATATGACAGACCTCTCACAGCTTAGAGATCAGCCGGTTCCCAGCATCAGTCTCCCACATGCTCTCGACATGATGGTAGTGGCAGTTCAGGATAGAGATACTGTTTGAGGTCCATTTGAGACATTGTATTTTGATCCGATAGCCTGCGGGCTTCCATGTATTTGTGATACATTATGACATTGTGATGTGACACATATGAGTGATATATATATATATGATTTTGGCGGCGATTCCGATGATATGCATTTCTATTTATTGATTATGTAGTTTTTATTTATACATGTGATGTTTATATGACATGCCTATGTGATGGATGATTTTATGTACTTTATGATGTTTATACAATTAATGAGATAATGTTGATTCTATGTGATGTATGATTCTATATGATGTTAATTCTATATGATTATGAGATGCCATGTGATGTGATATGTATAATGCAGACGACATGTGATGCTATACAAATGTAATGTGATGCACGTATTTACAGTTGATTTGTACATGAAATGCTTATAATATGTATTGGTTTTTAATGATTATTGTCTATGATGCCATGGTGATTTAGATGTAAAATATGCCTATATGTATGCATGTTTCTAACATGTATGTTGATACAGGATGATGTACACCATTTTCTGTCACAGGACTTCGTCATAATGCAAGAAAGAAGAACTGTTAGTGTGGAAAGAAAGATCGACAAAGAATGAAAAGACAGAAGATAGATGTTAGTATTAGGAATCTTCGATATTTTGCCGTATCACAATAGGTATTGCACTTTATCATCATTGGGCGGGACTAATACAAATGGAGAAAAACACCATGATATGACATAGATCAAGGTGTACAAGGTCATCCACTTGCTAATAACAGACAGCCGCAGACAAGGATTGTCATTAACTCATACTAAGGGCACAAGTTGCCCCAGTCTTTTTGTTAGGACAAACCACAGACAACAAACAAAGTAAAAGACGGGTCATGAGACGTCATTGCTCCTCTAAATCCTTCATGGGACACCCTTGAGGAAACTAGTAACATGACTCAAAATCAAATTTAAAAAGACAGTCGACAGACAGCAGTCAAATAAAATAGAATTCAGATACGTCGTTGCTTCTCTAAATCCTTCATGGGACATCCTTGAGAAAGCTAGTAACATGAATCCCAGTCATCAATTCAAGATAAATGATAAGATAAATAAGACATAAAGTCAAAAAGCTAGTAAAATATTTTCCAAAACATGATTTTGATTGTGTGATTTGTTGATTGATAGAAGGACCGATTGATAGAGCCTGATTGCATGAGATACACATACCGGATAAGACTGTGAGTCTGGTTTCGATGTTATGACTATCTGTATAAGGCATGACAAAGCCTGGTTTCAGAAAGACATGTATCGTATAAGACGTTGAGTCAGATGTCGTTGATGTGATAACCTGTGTAAGGCCATGTTTGATTGTTTGACCTTGTCGATTATGCAGGAAGGAATCATCCTGTATAAGACATAGGTTGATTGTTTTGATAACATCTGTTTCCAAGAAGGACACATCCTGTAGCAGACGGTTGGTTGATCTGTTTGAATTGTTTTGTTTGGCAAGTTGTTTGATATGACTCAGAGACATTGCTGACTTGTTCACCAGAGTACTGCATGACTTGATATGACGTGTTGACAATTGACTGTTTGTGATGACAAACCCTAAAGGACTGACCTAGTACGGCCTCGGGGGCTCATCGATTGATGGCCTTGCCTACGTTGTACACACAGAGACCTCGTAGTTCAACTTGACTGCGACTGACAAGACTGACTACAAATAAAAGATGTGTGTGAAAGTGAAAGTGACGAACCCTAATGGACTGACCTAGTGCGGCCTCGAGGGCTCATCGATTGATGGCCTTGCCTACGTTGTACACGCAGAGACCTCGTAGTTCAACACGACCAATGACCTTGTCATATAGACATATGGAGTAAATCATAAATTTATACAGACAAACCTAAACGGACTAACCTAATGCCTCGGGGGCACATCGGCAGATGGCCTTGCCTACGTCCAGTCGCAGAGGCAACGTAGTTCGACAAATGACAAAGACTGACAAGTGCGACTGACTTTGAATCAGTTTTTGGATTTTTGAAATGTTTTGATTTTTTTGTCTTTTTGAAGTTTTCCGATGTTTTTGTGTTTTCTCAGGTCATTTTGCAATGTTTTGTGGATTGTCCATGGTTTTACGTCTTCAACACAACTAATGTAAGAACCAATATGACGCACATCAAGTGTTTGCCCCTAGTCGAGTATAAGACCAACTGACTATGAATAGAGTAAGATGGGGGATATGAAATGCTCTCGATGTCAATCGTTCCAAGTTATGGGAAAGACTACCACTTATTATGAATGATATATACAAGTAATGGTCAGGGCAGTGGACTATCTACAAGGAAGTGGGCTATGTACAGAGATAGGTAATATGTATAGGGATAAGAACTATGTACAGGGATAAGAACTATGTACAGGGTAGATTAGAATAATAGTAGACAAAGGAGCAGGGTTGAGTACACATGGCGCCTGTTTGCCAGGTTTTCACCATGGTACCTATCCAAGGCGCCACCGAAGTGGTTTTCACCATTGGACGAATGATTTTTCTTTACTATTTTTCATATTATCTAATTTTTTTGGTGTTACCAAGATGCCTGTTTGCCAAGTTTTCACCTTGATAACAATTTTTTTGATTTTTTTGATTTTTTTTGTATTTTTGCTAAATAAGACAAAGGACTCCCAGAAGCTACGCGTAGAACTTATTCAGATGCATACCATTGATTGGTGAGGACAATGGTTCGCCTTCAAGGGTAGAGAGTTGATATGCTCCTAATCCAAAAGCTTCAGTGACAACATAAGGTCCTAACCAATTAGGTTCAAACTTTCCTGGTTTGTCTCTTTCTGCTTGATTCTTTGGGTTCTCCATTAAAACCAGGTCACCAATGTCAAAGTTCCTGTTCAAAACCCTCATGTTATAGCTACGACGAAGGCGATTCTGATATGCTTGAAGATGGTCTAGTGCCTTCTGTCTTCACTCATCTAAAAATTCTAGCTCATGGAGTCTCGACACTCGGTACTCTTCATCATCAATATGGCCTTTCAGGGATACCCTTAGGGAAGGAATCTCGACCTCAATAGGTAAAATTGCTTCAGATTCAAAGACAAGTGAATATGGGGTAGCACCAGTGGGAGTACGGATAATTTTATGATAAGCCCATAAGGCAGGGTTAAGCTGTAAATGCCAATCACGACCAGCATCATTGACAGTCTTCTTGAGGATTCTAATGATGGTCTTGTTAGACGCCTCTGCTTGGCCGTTACCTTGGGGGTAGTATGGAGTGGAGAAGTGATGTTGGATGTGAAATTGATCACACAAATGATGGACTTCTTGGTTCTTAAATGGGCGGCCATTGTCAGTGATTATGGACTGAGGGACACCATACCGACAGATGATATAGTTCAGGATAAATCTAGAAATCTATGTGCCGGTAATGTATGTCATAGGAATGGCTTCAATCCACTTCGTAAAGTACTCAGTGGCAGTGATAATGAACTTGTGTCCATTAGATGATGTGGGGTGAATCTTACCTATGAGGTCGAGTCCCCATTGGGCAAAGAGCCATGGTGACATGATAGGACAGAGCTCCTGTGCTTGGGCATGTATCAAATCTCCATGAACTTGACATTGGTGACATTTTGTTACAAAGACATATGAGTCTTTTTCCATAGTAGGCCAGTAATAACCCAGTCTCATAATTTTCTTGGCTAAGGTAGGACTGCTAGAATGGGAACCGCATATACCCTCATGCACCCCACGCAAGGTTGCTTGTGCTTCAATAGAATCAAGACATCTCAATAGGGTATTATCTAGGGCACGTCTATATAGGGTATCTCCGACGATGGTGTATTTGGCAGACTTGCGGAGGAATGTCCTACGTTGGTTATTGGATAGGCCAATGGGCATGACTTCAGCATCAAGGTAATCATAGATTTCTTTGTACCATGGGGAATCAGGACCAACGATGTCACACACCATTTCAGAATCTGGGATATCATAGGCTGGGACCAAAAGCTGTTCTACCAAGAACTCAAACTTAGGCACATTGTTAGGAATATCAAGAAGTGATGCAATTGTAGCCATAGCGTCTGCGGCCTTGTTTAAAACATGAGGTATTTGATGAAATTCGACTTTGTCAAAGTACTCTTTAAAACTATCTGCCATGCGCTTGTATGGAGTAAGCTTATCATCCTTAGTCTCATAATCATCATTTACCTGTCTGATTACTAGTTGAGAATCACCATAAACCTGTAGGTTCTTGATTTTCCACTTAACTTCCATGCGTAAACCCGTCACTAGAGCTTCATACTCTGCCATGTTGTTAGTGCATGGAAATGTAATCCTGAATGACTTAGGGATGGAATCACCCTGTGGTGTGATAAACAATATACCAGCCCCTGAACCATGATTTGTATGTGAGCCATCAAAGTACAGTTTCCATTTTATGTTTGTGTCAAATGTAAATATGAACTCATCAGGAAAGTCTACAACTAATGGGTGATCTGCCTGTATGGGTGCATCAGCTAACTGATCAGCAATGACCTATCCTTTAATAGCCTTTCTTTCTACATACTATATATCATACTCACTAAGTATCATAACCCACTTGGCCAGTCGTCCCGTTAATGCTGCCTTGCTGAGAAGATATTTCAGAGGATCTATTTTAGCAATCAGTATTGTTTGATGGTTGAGCATGTAATGTCTCAGTTTTTGGGTAGCAAATACTACTGCAAGACAGGCACATTCAATGTTACTATAGTTGAGCTCATAACCAACCAAAGTCCGACTGATATAATAGACTGCCCTTTCATGACCTTCATCGTCATTCTGTGCAAGCAATGCTCCGAGTGATGAATGGGTTGCTGTGATATAAAGAATCAACGGTCTTCCTTCAATAGGTGGCATTAAGACAGGTGGTGTAAGTAAATATTCTTTAATCAGTTGAAAAGCCTCTTCACACCTAGGTGTCCATGCAAAGGGTACTCCTTTCTTAAGTAGATGTTGAAAAGGGTGTGTCTTGTCTGCTAGCTGCACTATAAATCTTCTGATAGATTGCAACCTTCCCTGTAATGTCCTTAGTTGACTGAGATTTTTGGGTGGTGGCATGTCCATGATTGCTTTTACCTTAGCAGGATCTACTTCAATGCCTCGTCTAGAAATGATATAACCTAACAGCTTTCCTGACTTGACTCCAAACACACATTTCTTTGGATTGAGTCTCACATTATACTTCTCTAGCCTCAAATACCTTGTCTAAAAACCTGTAAATGTTGTGCCCTTGTCTTGGATTTTACAATAAGGTCATCGACATAATCCTCCATACAAGTGTGTACTAGATCATGAAAGATAGTAGTCATGGCACGTTGATAGGTTGCTCCTGCATTCTTGAGTCCGAAGGGCATAACATTCCAGCAATACATTCCCCAAGGACAAGTGAAGGCTGTCTTAGGTTGATCTTCAGTTGCAATTCTGATCTGGTTATATCCTGAGAATCCATCCATAAGGGACAACATCTCATATCCTGCTGTCATGTCAACTATCATGTCTATATTAGGCAAAGGGAAGTCATCCTTAGGAAAGCTTTGTTGATATCTCTAAAATCGTATATGGATGCCCCTAGTGTTTGGTAACTGGTACAAGATTGGAAAACCAATACATAGTCAATAGATCTGATGAAACCAACGTCTAAGAGTTTCTTGAGTTCTGCCTTGACTAATAAAGCAATTTGTGGATGCATTTTTCTCAACTTCTATTTCATGGTTTGGCACTGGTTGTAAGGCAAGATGTAGAACAAGTTCAGGATCTAACCTTGCATGTCGAGATATGACCAAGCAAAAATTTATCCGCTCCCTTATCTTCAAAGAAGTTGTGGAACTCGATTTCTTCATATCAATGATGTTGCCAAATAAACCAGTCGAGAATTCTCTTTTGTGCCTATGTTGACTTCTACTGATTCTTCAACGAGCATGGGTGACTTTTCTTGTGCAATGGGGAGAATGTTCAAACCTCCATCCTTAGGTGCCTCAGAGAGGTTTTCACCTTCGGATGCGTCCTTTCTTTTTACTTTTCATTGTCTAGAGGTTGCCTTTGGTTTTCACCTAGAGACTCATCCTTTTTATTTTGTTTATCCTTTTTCTCATTTTTGTACTGGAGGGTTGAACATATTCCCCAAAATATGCTTTATTGTCCAAGTCAATGGTAAAACCAGCTTTATGATCTCCGTTAGGTATGCCTTCACGTAATCCCAGGAACTCAGCAATTGCTTCGTCGTTCTCAAAAGTGTCTAAGACAGGTGTATCTTGTTGATCCCAATCTATGAGTTGGGGATAAACTAAGGGCATGTCATCGTTGGAGTTATCAAAGTCTAATGGGGTCAAGGTAAAGATTGAATTATTCATGTGATTACAAAAGTCTTGTACCAAGTCTGTTTTGCTCTTGGGTTTCGGTCTAGGTGGATGAATAGGTGGGCCTAATGCCAAGGTTTGATTATCGGAAACAAGTGGCTGAGGTTTCCAAGAGGTAGGATCAAGTGATTCCCAATAGTAGTGTTTAAACCACTCCTCTTTTGTCATTTTCTTTGGTGGACAAGAATTTAAGGGGTTTGGTGAGGAACTTAACATCAAGTCAAGTTCTCCAAATAACTTGTCAAGGTCCATGGAAGAAGTAGAGGATAAGGAATCCCACTCATAATCGTTAGAGTCGGGGGAGTCACAATGATGTTGGTCTACTGGTTCGTGAGATGTCTTAATATCTTTTGAAGCACGTACTTCCTCAAGTAAGGGTGATGGAGTACTAGGAACGCCAATCTGAATCGGTTGAAACCCTAGCCCTACTCCTTTTGGCCACTGAGAAACAAATATTGGTTCTACTCTACCATCTTGGTTTAAACCTAAACCACTTTGTCTGTCATATCCTTTGCTTTGCATGATTTTGAAACCTTTTCCATATAGACTTGTAGGAATATGAGCAAGTAAAAGGGGTTCTTGATTATCTTCCTTGTACAACCAGGAAGTGACATCTTCTGTATCCACAGCCTCTTTGCTTAATTCACCCCATTTAGTGAAAGTTGTTGTGGGGGGAACATGTATAGTGATCATAGACTGTTCCCGACCTGTTGTAGGTAAACCATATGACTTAGGGGGAACCAATTGACTAACACAATAAGAAGTCTTCATGTAATACTCTCCACAACCCTTGTCTTGGATCTCAACCCTAGGAGTGACAGGAACTGAGGGTGAAGTAGTTGCGCGAGTGAGTGTGGACGGGTCAACATAAGAAGATGGATTAGACGGTGAGGCCTCTTCGTTGACTGGCACTTGACTTTGAGGGATCTCCTTTAGATTGGTGCAATACTGGAAAGGATCGGGATCACCATCTATAGTAATTTTGGTGCCATTGTAAGGGAATTTAAGACATTGATGATATGTGGAAGGGACGGCCTTCATGGCATGAATCCATGGTCTACCTAGCAGAAGGTTATAAGGGAGGGTGAGATCCAAGACCTGGAACTTTGTCTCCATTACCATAGGACCAATTCTGATAGGAAGTGTTACCACCCCCTTTGATTTTCGTTCTTCATCATCATAAGCCTTAATGACAATACTCTTAGTGGTGTCTACGCATGCTTCTGAGATACCTAATTCCTTAATTAGTTTTAAAGTGCATAGATTTAGCCCTGCTCCTCCGTCTACCAAAACTCGTCTAACTTTGGTGTCATCGACAAGGAATTCTAGATGTAAAGGGTCATTGTGGTTCGTCTTGTCTGTGGCATAGTCTTGTTCAGAGAACGTGGCATGATGATTATTGGTCAAGTAGCCCACCATTTCTTGGAAACGATTGACATCAAGGTCATTAGGGACCGTGGTGTTCTGTAAAGCCTTATCAAGGATAGACCGATGCTCTGGGGAAATGCGCAACAATTCCAAGATTGAGATTTGGGCTGAGGTCTTCCCTAATTGGTCTAGTAGATTATATTGTAACTTGGAAGGTTGAGGTGTTTGCTGTGATGGAGGGCCTAGGATAGTAAACTTAGTACGACGAGTATTGACTGCACACTCAGGATTAGCATTGATAGTAATGGTATTGATATTCTCATCAGCGGCGCGAAGGCAATGAATGATTTTGCCACTACCATAATCATGTTTGGTACTCGCATAGTTGGCCGACATATTGGTCTTAGTACTCTAACTAGGGACAGTTGCTTTCCCATGGTCATGTAGTGGGTCTGAAAAGACTTGATGATCAGTGTTGGATGTCTTTTGTTTTTGTCCACTAACCTCAATAATTCTCTTGTCAACAAGATCCTGTATGATATTCTTCAGTTGTCGACAGTTTTGTAGGTTATGTCCCTTAGTCCTATGATAATCACAAAAGGAATTGTCATCCCACCAAGCTGGTTTAAACTGTCCTGGATCGTATTGTCTTGGTTCCTTTAGCTATATGAGGTTGTGTTGTAACAGTTGTTTGAACACCGACTCAATGGGTTCCCCTAAGGGAGTGAACTCACATTTCTAGAATCTCCTTGGTGATGGACATTGAGTATTTTGGACCGCGTTGGGAGGTTGATTGGCAGCATTAAGCGTGTTGGAAAAGTTATGAGCCCCTTTTAATGTGAGGAGGGGTCCTACTTGTAATGTTTTAGCATCAACCACCCCATCATTTGTGACATTTTTATTGCGAGACCAAAATCTATTTCTATCCGTAGGGGTGTTTTGTACGATAGGGTTTCGATTGGGTGTTGTCATCTTGAGTTCACCTTTTTCAATGAGATCCTTCTCTATTATCACCCCTTTTTCCACTAGTTCTGAAAAAGATATGCAACAATGTACCCTTAAGTTACTTCTGAGTTTTGGATGAAGGTTTTCTTGAAACATTGTGACCTTTTGTTTTTTGGGTATCTCGACAGGACATCTACTAGCAATAGTTCTCCATCTCTGGAAGAAAGCAATGAATGTTTCACCTTCATCTTGTGTTGTGTGGCACAAGGTTGCTATATTTATCTCATGGTCAATGTGGAAGGAGAATTGCTCCACAAATTTCTCGACTAGTTCTCCCCATGATCTAATGCCAGAATCTAGACCCGAAAACCATTCTAGTGCAACTCCTACAAGACTTCGTGGAAATAGCCTCATAAGATACGTGAGGTCGTAAGCAAAATCTATGCATATGGTAGAAAATTCCCTGATATGTTCCACTGGATTGCGTTTGCCATTGTACTTAGGAAGATTTGGTATGACATATCTGTGAGGGAAAGGTGTCATGTACAATGATCTATCAAAAGGGAATGGGCATATGTCCTTTGGTGAAAATGATTTCTTAGTTGAGACCGACATGTTATCCATTTGCATTTGTAATGCCTGCATTTGTGTTTGTAGGACGTCAACTTGAGTCAAAGATGTGCTAGGAGGATTATGCGGATCCATATATGTATTCTGAAATCCAAAATCTCGTGAAGGGTTTTGATTGAATGTTGGCATCTGAGGTGGATTTGGATTCAAAATGTTGGTAAATGTGTTCTGGCTTGGTATCTGCATAAATTGGTATTGACCTGGGTTTTGTGTAAATGGATTCTGAGCACCACTCTGTGAAAAGGTGTTCTGATTCGGAATCGATGTGAATTGGTTTTGACTTGGAATCTGTGTGGACGGATTCTGACTACCAATTTGTGAAAAAGGATTCTGATTCGGAACCGATGTAAATTGGTTTTGACGTGGAATTTGTATAGACGGATTCTGACTACCAATTTGTGAAAAAGGGTTCTGATTCGGAATCGATGTAAATGGACTCTGACTGCTAGTCTGGAAAAGTGGATTTTGATTGCCATATTGGAAGGAGGGAATGCCCCCTGTCTGTGTAATCCTTGGTATAGTATTAGTGATTTGAGCACTATGTATGGCAATTGACTGTGGTATGGTACTTGTGATACTAGCAGTGGGTATAGCCATTGACTGTAAACTTGTGGCACCAACATAAGGTATGGAGGCTGAGGTTTTAGACCTTTTGTTCCCAACAAGAGGACCAAAGGGAGTAGATGAGGAAGCCCCTATAGTGAAATTAAATCCTAATGTCATGCTAGGTGTATAAAATGGGGATGTATGGACTATCATACTCTGTGTAGTCGTGCTAGATGGCATAGTCATGCTGACCTGAGGTGTAGTAGTACTAGCAGAAGTGGTATTTGTCCCTTGTGTAGGTTGAGTTTGTAAGGTGCTAATGTCAAATCCTGGAGGTAAGGTAGCACCTTCAGTTAGCAATTTTCCTAAAAACCATTGACGATCATTTGCTAGGTACTCATCTACAAAAGAGGCAAACTCAGGGTCCTGTGCGGCAGCCTCTATGTCCTCTACTACAATGTGTCCTTGAGTGTTTCTAGTGGTGAATTTGTCTAATAAAGTCTTATGAGGTCTTGAAGAAAATGGATTGATGAACTCATTTGGGTTCAACATGTTTTCTCTCTCTCTTCTCTTAGACCTAGTTTCAACCATGTAAGACAAGCTCAATATGCGGGAAATGCAAGACTATATCTAGAAACTGTATGACTCTATTCTATGTTTTTGGGGGTTTTCTTATGCAAATAATGAATGTTCTAGGATGACACTAGTCTAGACTCTAAAGATGCAAAGTCTAAGGAAGACCCTAAAGTGATCAACTCTATAAACCCAAGATGAAGGGACCAACTACCTAAAGTCAAACCAAGGTGTCAATTTAGTTAAGTCAAGGAACCAATGTAGGACGAAGATCAAAGAAAAGTTGAGTTTCCTAACTAGACTGATGAGCTAGGATGACTCTTTGTAGGACAAAGTATAAGATGATAAGACTAGGTTCAATGACAGATTTCGTTGACACTACGACCTTTCTAGAGTATAGATGGTGGACTACTCCTAAAGTTTGTAAAAGTGACCTTTCTAGAAGTCTAATGCAAGGTGATATGTACCCTAAGATGAAGGTAAACTCTAACTGAAGACAACTATGGTAACGACTGAATGAACCTAAAGGATGCAAAATTGAGCAAATCGTTTCAGGTTTCTGTTTCAAAGACTGTTTGTGTGAAGACCACTGAAACTGGTATAACCGTGTTGACTGGATAATGACTGTAAATTTTGGTTTTCTGGTAATCAGACAGATGCGTCGTTTAATTTTCAGTTGCGGCTCAAAATTATCAGTTGCGGTTCAAACTAACAGATGTGACTCAAACTGACAGACGCGACTCAGAATATAACGCATGCCGTTTTGCCAAAGCAGAAGCGAGCCAAACTGACAAATGCAACTCAAAACTTACAGATGCAACTCAGAATTTACAGATGCAACTCAAAAATAACAGATGTGACTCTAAAAATTAGATGCGTGTTTCTGGTGAACAGTTGCGACTCTCTGTGAATTTTCAGTGACATGAAATTTAAACTGACTCCGTTTTCCGTGATCAAATTCTGACAATCAAAGACAATCGTAAGACAAAGTGTTTTCAGTTTTGATTTTGGACTCAGAATGTTTAAAGTGATAATAGACAAGCACATCCTAATAGGCCAAAGGCCTAAGGTTTGTATACTTGGTATAGCCCACCAGTTATACCCCGGATTGGTGATGAACACCTTTCCTTCTCGAGAGCGGATAGCTTAGGAATTTGGTGGCATTGGCTCCCCTCCACGGCTCATTAACGTCTTTCGAGCACACCAATTCTGAATTCTTTGGGCAATGACCTCCCAAGAACTGCTATCTCTACTCAAGGGGATCAGTAGTGAGTATCTTCGGGCATGATACTGTACCCTGCACTAATACCAAGCAACGGCCACAAATAGGTTGGTCTCTAAAACAAAGGGTATTTAATTCGGTCATTCCATTCGTAGGGCATGATCCATGCGGTGCGAGTCCCCTTTCGGATCCATCTCGTCGGAATCATATGCGTGATTCTTGAACTTTCCCCAAGAATCCTCTTTTATATACCAGCTGGAAGTCCCTCGGGTTCAGGGTGCTATCGGTCTGAGTCGTCCTGGGGTGAGTACTTTTTCCCACCAGAACAGGCCCAAGTTCTAGAGTTGGTAACCGTTTCTCTTACATCCAGGATCGCACGGATGCGCAAGGGGAGAGGATACTTTGATATACCAAATTGTAAGGGTAACCAGACTTGTGCTTTCGCACCAAACACAGTAGACACTTGTTAATTTTAACCAAATGAAAGATTTGCTATGCTACCAAACAATCTATTTCAAAATTTAACTAGGGTCTTCGACAAGCGTCCTGCAGAAGATATCATTAGTAATTTTTCAATATTGTCTTCGTCAATCGTCCTGCAAAAGCTTGTTAACTCCAAATGGCCACACGCTGAAAATAAAATATCAGTAACACGAAAATCAATTGAAAATTCCAAATTGCCGAAAGCAGAAATAAAATTTTACCAGTCAATTGTGTCGCTTCATTACCAGTCAGATGCGTCGTTTCTTTTTCAGTTGTGGTTCGGGATACCAGTTGCGGTTTAGGAATTTTCAGATGCGTCGTTTCTCTGTCAGATGCGGTTCATAAATCCAATTGCGGTTCAGAAACTTCACATGCGGTTCAGAAAGTCAATTGCGGTGCAGAAACTTCACATGCGTCGTTCCGTACGAAAAATCTACAAAAACAAAAATTAAAAGATCTACGGATCCACGAAGATGGTGTCTTCACATCGGGTTCGCCAAAATGTAATGCTAAAAATGAAAAGGGCTTTGCACAATAGACAACAAAGAAGATCGATTAGAAGCACACATGCAATACTAAAATCTAAGATGCAAATTCATTCGTTAAGCAACAAAGAACATGGGAAAGTAAAAACGTAATTAAAACTAGAACAATCTCACCATTTTTCAAACGTATTTCCATGATTCATCTCGATTGCCCTTCTCCATTTTGCTTGTGTAGTATAATTGCCCTCAGATTTTCAAGTTCGTGCAAGTATAGCCTATTGATAAAGATTAGCAAAATATTGAAGATTCAAGACAAAGTGCTCTCCAAAGTTACAAAATTCACGAGAGAGATTGGAATGAAGAATGACAAATCAATTTATAGAAAATTGATTATTCGAATGACAGGTCAAGATTGAAAGATTAACAGACGATTGAGATTGAGAGATTAGACATGCATTTTGATAACTGACAGTGATGACACGAGTGATATAAATTAGAAATAGAATTAAAGATTAAATAAATGATTTAATTTTTAGTTCAGCATTCGAAAACATAAGAAATATCTTTGCATGACAAAGATGAAGATTGATTAAAGCAACTCTCTGTTCGAACGCACGCACAACACCTAATTAATTAAATAATAATATTTAATTAATATGCATGTGCACGCAAATGAATTAGAACTGGACGATGAATGGTTAAACGAGGAGATTACTCGAGAATGCCACTCAGACATCAAATGAATAGTTAACTGAACGATTAAAATAGATGTCGAGTTGAGTAAAAGTGAATACTTAGATAACTCACATAATTATCTAAAATATAGAAGAATGTGTTAAAATAGAATTTATGAATTAAATAATTCATTTAATTCAAGAGACAATATTCGAAGAATAATTAAATAAATAAGATTTATTTAATTAAATGATGAAGGATTTAAATGAATAATTAAATAAAGAATTTATTTAATTATAGTTGAAATATGATAAAGAATAAATTAAATAACAATTTATTTAATTTAACAAGAAGAATAAGGTTAATTAGTAACATAATTAAATAAAAAGCGTTTATTTAATTAATCAGATAGAATAAAGAAAAGTGTGAATTAATTAAATAATTAAGATTATTTAATTAATAGAAGAATTAAAAGAAGATGAATTAATTAAATAATTGAGAATATTTAATCAATAGAAGATATGAAGACTATAGAAAATAATTAAATAATTGACATTATTTAATCATGACCCTGAAGAATACAAATTACGAAGAATATGGAAGTCGCAGGCTTAAACCAGATTTCGGTGTCTACAGTATTAATTGCTACATAAATGAAGATTATCATTTAGATATACAGTAAAAGAAAAAGCAATCTTGAAATAAACATTTATAAGTCTTCCATATGCGTATTATGAGATTGCAAATTGGAACTTCTAAGGTATATATTACCAAAATGAGCCATTGCAGTATACCTTCTCTGTCACAAATAACTAACAATGAAAACATGAATGGAAATATGAAAATTTATGAGATGACAAAATTTTGTGAAGGTTGTTTGAATGGAGAGCCTTATTTATCAAATAGTATCTCAGAAGATACATCATATATCATTTTGGAAGCACCATTGAAAAGAATGTCAAAAGAGCAATTAATATCCCATTATTAAGGGTTGTAGTAGCAACAAGAAGGGATAAGGATCATGTTCTGGCTAAAAAAATAGAAGAGATTTACAGGCTTAAGCGGGACATTTTGAGGGAGAAAGGCAATGATAGTGGGATGTGTGTTTTAAGAAAAGTGTTGAATGACACAACTAGAAAATTGGATGAAGTTATGAAAGAGAATTAAAAATTAATCCTCTCAAGAAGGTTTGAAAACAAGAACTCTGGAATGGTTTCTAATTTACAGGATGAATTGCAAGCTGAGGATAGAAGAATGACAGAGCTGCATACAAGGAAAGAAAGGGAATTCAAAGCATTATTTGATAGTAAAGAGCTAGATAAGTCATCAAGAGAATCCTACTTACTGAGTCAAATAGTAGTGTTGGAAAATGATAGGGAAGAAATAGAAGAGAAAAATAGGAACGAAATAAACATACTAAGAATTTTTTTTGAAGAGGTTATCAAGGAGATATCAATTGCCTTAGATATGGCATTGAAGGAATGTGTAGAGCTTAGAAAGTAGAAGCATTCACTTAACAAAATGATCCATGATAAAGATAGGGGTATGAGTTTAGTCTTAATGGAAAAGGAAATTCAGAGGTAGAAGATAGCAACAATGGAGAATGTGCTTGACCAGAAGGGAAATGAATATAAAGAACTACATGGTTTGTTTCAGAATATGTTGGAAGAATGTAAAGAGCTAAAAGGAAATACATTTTATATTGAAATGCTTCTAATGGAAAAAAAGGATTTAGATTCAGCTAAGAGAGAACAAGATGAACTGAAAAGGAAAGTTAGTTTGTTGGAGGAAGCTATTGAAGAAAACATACACCGTACAGATGTAGCCTTAAGAGTTTTGGAAGAAACAAGGAAAGAGAAATTGATGCTTGAGGATGCTATCCAAGATAGGGGAAATGCCATGAGCAGTATTATGAAGGAGGAGGAAGGGCAGAGAATAGATATTGAAGGAATCATTACACAAAAATATTATGCCTTAGCCTTGGTTCAAAGAGAAATTAAAAAATAGAAAAAAGAAACAATTGCAATCAAAGAATCTTTTGAAGAAAAGAAAGTAGCATTGGAGTAGGCCATGGTTCAAATTAAAGAAGAAGAGTAAAAAAACAGTTCTTTGAGACAAAAGTGCAAAAACTTGAGGACTGCCTCCAAAGAATGCAAGTAGACTTACAAATGGAGCAGAAGCAAAGTCAAATGGAATTATCAGGTACATTAGCAATATCATGGATGCATCTCTGAAGTTGGAAAACTTGGCATTGGAAAAGCTTCATCATAACTTCTCAAGGTAGTAAATTTTTGCCATCACCATTTTTCAGTTCATGTTTTTTTTATGCTTGCATGAAACATGGCATAATTTTCAGCCACCAAAATTCAATATTTGATTCATGGGGTGTATTTTTAGTGTTCATTCTAAGAATTTTTATTTACACTTAAAGATTTTGTTTTTGGTAGCAAATGTGAATATGCTTTCATACATTTTGATTGAGAGGATAAATCCAAATCTATTGCTTATCACAAATTTCTAACTTTAACTAGTAAAGAAAAATTGAATTCAATTATTTATGGATATAGCCAGTATATGATTGCCATTATTTTTAAGTGTGTTTTCCTATGGTCATTGTAGAGCATGGCTTCATTTGAAGCATATCGGTAATAGCTATAGGTCAGTGTTTTCTGTGATGTTTCTTAAACATTAAAGCATGATTGTTATGTCCTATTTCCTAATCTCTTTGAAAAAATGACATTGGCCAAGGTTCTTTGAATTGAATTTTTTGTTTTTTGGATTATGTAAAAAATTATTCATCAAGTTGAGAGGAGCTGACAGACAGATGGGCATTGCCAACTAATGAAGGAAAGGGTTCAGGGGTAGACTTCAAGCAAAGCAATAATGGTTCACCTCAAGCAACATGAAGACCCTAAAAGCGTATCACCTTACAAGAAGGACATATGAATTTTTGAAGATTACAATAGTCTATAAGCAAAGATTCAGATAGCATACATCAATATTCTCATGAGTTGGGTCATTTGTTAGAGTATGTGTTCCTAGAAATGAACACTCACCATGAATCTGTTAAGAGGCAACATATCAAAGTTCACAGTCACCTTAATTCATGCCAAAAAAGTTACTGATTTTGGCTTCAATACAAGGAAAAGTAATGTCCCTGTTCTTCAAAAATGCTAATAGGACCTAATGCAAGTGCATATGTAAGTAATTGAATTGTACTTTCTTTGAATGTTTTGGAACAACTTCCTATTGAAGAGCTATTTGACAGAATGTGGTTGAAAGGACTGTTGGAACTGTAATTTTGAGCATTTTCATAAGTTTTCCATAACCCTAAGTCTCCATATGAATCCTTATCAAAGGCACTAGGGTTTGTGTTTGTATCTTTCTACTCACCCTTTGCATATTTTTACCCCTTGTTTCCATCAGGTCGTGTGTTTCTTTTCTTTTTGGTTCATATCGGCATGTGTACATTTGTTTCTCCCCAATTCGTGTTGCGTTTCCTGCATGAGTCTATGTTGCCTATCGGCAAGACTCATTTGTGTCATAGCAAATTGATTTCATCTACAAGTGGTTTTCGGCATGAACTAGGGGTCTTCAGTGTATTTTTTTATTGATTATATCATGTCACACCGACCCGTGTTTGGAGGATTCATATCGGCAGGAGTTAGGAGCTTCGATGAAGGGTCATGGCGAGATGGTTTGTGTCTTGCTGACTGGTAGATGAGGATGCCTATCGGTGTGAAACTTCACATCGGTATAATGTTATAGTGAACTTCATATGTCTTACCGATTGGCTCACAGTGTTTCTTTTTGGCCAAACCAAAGGTATGTCAGGAGAATGTCTTACCAAGTTTGAATTGTCTTATCGACTATGCGAACAAGGGTTGTTTTGGTCAGACATGATGATATCGATATATAGTCACGTAAAACTTGTTGGGTCTTGCCGACAATTTCCAGTGAGCGGCTTTCGGCAACCTAAATGTATGATGAGCTTTCGGTATGACTCGAGGAATTCTAAGAGAGGTCTTCCAGATATTAGTTTGTCTTAGCAAAGCAATAAAACATTTTGGACTCATCGGCGTGAAAAATCTTATGTCTCAGCAACCAATGTGTATCTTATGGATTTTCAGTGAAACTTAAAACAATTTGCATAGCGTCTCCCCAATTGTATGTGGTCTTGGAAAAGGTGAATGTTGGGCATATCTCGGTAAGAAAAGCTCTCATATCTTGGCGACTGGAACAAATATAACAAAAAGTTCTCTCAATGTGACAAAAGGGTATTCGATATGATATTTCCCCGAGAGCAATTGGTCATAGAGCAATTGGTCACAGCGACATGTTAACCATGGAGTTTTCGATGTAACTTATTGTGGTCTATGAGATGTCTCCCTGAAACTATATGTCTCGCCGATACATACAATGGAAGGAACATCTTAGGGAAACATAAAGTGTTCTACATAACCTCTCCCCGATTTTCATCTGTCTTGGCGATAGCAAATGAAGGATACGTTTCGGTGAGAAACTCAAAGGTCAAACTTAAATAGGATTTCATCGGTGAAAGGGGTGATTTTGTCTTAGCAACTAGAGAATACACTTTCTAGACACTTTGATTTTGTGATGGAAAACACCTTGGAGACCTTATGCCCTTTCAAGACTCTATCCCACCTTGATAGCCACAAGTCATCATTTATAGATACATACAAAAGAAATCATCAAACAAGTGACAGTCTCAACAGTCATTAAGGAAGGCAACCTATTGAAAGAGACAACATATAAGAGGTTGAAAGCATAGGAGGCATATTTATAGATGGTAGAAGCAAGAATAATAGTTCACTATGGAATGAAGACAAATCTGGGGAGACTCTTCACACAGAAAATCAAGCATAATGAGGCTAGTGGTCAAGAGATAGAGGATGACAGTCACATTGCAAAAGATTCAATAATAGTGATAAGAGATTGTAAAGTTTGGACAGTCAAGATGAATGCATGTGGAAAGAAACAGTAAAAAATATCATTCTAATGCAAAATTATAGTCCAAGAATGGCAAGGAAGGATGGGCATTGCCAACTAACGAAGGAAAGGGTTTAGGGGCAGATTTCAAGGAAAGCAATAATGGTTCACCTCAAGCAACATGAAGACCCTAAAAGCGTATCACCTTACAAGCAGAGCATATGAATTTTTGAAGATTAAAATAGTCTATAAGCAAAGATTTAGATAGCATACATCAATATTCTCATGAGTTGGGTCATTTGTAAGAGTATGTGTTCCTAGAAATGAACACTCACCATGAATCTGTTAAGAGGCAGCATATCAAAGTTCATAGTCACCTTAATTCATGCCAAAAAAATTACTGATTTTGGCTTCAGTAAAATTACTGATTTTGGCTTCAGTACGAGGAAAAGTAATGTCCCTGTTCTTCAAAAATGCTAATAGGACCTAATGCAAGTGCATATGTAAGTAATTGAATTGTAATTTCTCTGAATGTTTTGGAACAACTTCCTATTGAAGATCTATTTGACAGAATGTGGTTGAAAGGATAGTGAACTAAATGCAAAGGAAACTTTTAGGCTTCACAAATTAGTCATAAATGCAAAAGATTAGTTATAAATCAGTAAGTTTATGATAGTCATTAATGGACTGTGTGTGAAGGGACAATCCTTTCAAATTGATATGAAGTGGAATGTGCATAGATTGAGGGGTAGTTTACTATACTGTTATGAGAACATAGGAACCACCTTGCTCAAACATCAACAATAGTAACCCTACCTTTAAGACTACTTCTAACCTTTGAGTCACCTTAGATAGCTTTCACAAAACAGTTTCTAGACACTTTGATTCTGTGATGGAAAACATCTTGGAGACCTAATTCCCTTTTAAGACTCTATCCCACCTTGATAGCCACAAGTCATCATTTATAGATACATACAAAAGAAATCATCAAACAAGTGACAGTCTTAACAGTCATTAAGGAAGACAACCTATTGAAAGAGACAACATATAAGAGGTTGAAAGCATAGGAGGCATATTTATAGATGGTATAAGCAAGAATAAAAGTTCACTATGCAATGAAGACAAATCTGGGGAGACTCTACACACAGACAATCAAGCATAATGAGGCTAGTGATCAAGAGATAGAGGATGACAGTCACATTGCAAAAGATTCAATAATAGTGATAAGAGATTGTAAAGTTTGGACAGTCAAGATGAATGCATGTGGAAAGAAATAGTCAAAAATATCATTCTAATGCAAAAGTATAGTCCAAGAATGGCAAGGAAGGATGGGCATTTCCAACTAACGAAGGAAAGGGTTTAGGGGTAGACTTCAAGCAAAGCAATAATGGTTCACCTCAAGCAACATGAAGACCCTAAAAGTGTATCACCTTACAAGCAAGGCATATGAATTTTTGAAGATTACAATAGTCTATAAGCAAAGATTCAGATAGCATACATCAATATTCTCATGAGTTGGGTCATTTGTTAGAGTATATGTTCCTAGAAATGAACACTCACCACGAATCTGTTAAGAGGCAACATATCAAAGTTCACAGTCACCTTAATTCATGCCAAAAAATTTACTGATTTTGGCTTTAGTACGAGGAAAAGTAATGTCCCTGTTCTTCAAAAATGCTAATAGGACCTAATGCAAGTGCATATGTAAGTAATTGAATTGTACTTTCTCTAATGTTTTGGAACAACTTCCTATTGAAGAGCTATTTGACAGAATGTGGTTGAAAGGACAGTCAACTAAATGCAAGGGAAACTTTTAGGCTTCACAAATTAGTCATAAATGCAAAAGATTAGATATAAATGAGTAAGTTTATGACAGTCATTAATGGACTGTGTGTGAAGGGATAGTCCTTTAAAATTGATATGAAGTGGAATGTGCATAGATTGAGGGGTAGTTTACTATACTGTTATGAGAACATAGGAACCACCTTGCTCAAACATCAACAATAGTAACCCTACCTTTAAGAATACTTCTAACCTTTGAGTCACCTTAGATAGCTTTCACAAAATAGTTTCTAGACACTTTGATTCTGTGATGGAAAACACCTTGGAGACCTAATGCCCTTTTAAGACTCTATCCCACCTTGATAGCCACAAGTCATCATTTATAGATACATACAAAAGAAATCATCAAACAAGTGACAGTCTTAACAGTCATTAAGGAAGACAACCTATTGAAAGAGACAACATATAAGAGGTTGAAAGCATAGGAGGCATATTTATAGATGGTATAAGCAAGAATAACAGTTCACTATGCAATGAAGACAAATCTGGGGAGACTCTACACACAGAAATCAAGCATAATGAGGCTAGTGATCAAGAGATAGAGGATGACAGTCACATTGCAAAAGATTCAATAATAGTGATAAGAGATTGTAAAGTTTGGACAGTCAAGATGAATGCATGTGGAAAGAAATAGTCAAAAATATCATTCTAATGCAAAAGTATAGTCCAAGAATGGCAAGGAAGGATGGGCATTGCCAACTAACGAAGGAAAGGGTTTAGGGGAGACTTCAAGCAAAGCAATAATGGTTCACCTCAAGCAACATGAAGACCCTAAAAGTGTATCACCTTACAAGCAGGGCATATGAATTTTTGAAGATTACAATAGTCTATAAGCAAAGATTCAGATAGCATACATCAATATTCTCATGAGTTGGGTCATTTGTTAGAGTATGTGTTCCTAGAAATGAACACTCACCACGAATCTGTTAAGAGGCAGCATATCAAAGTTCACAGTCACCTTTCATGCCAAAAAAGTTACTGATTTTGGCTTCAGTACGAGGAAAAGTAATGTCCCTGTTCTTCAAAAATGCTAATAGGACCTAATTCAAGTGCATATGTAAGTAATTGAATTGTACTTTCTCTAAATGTTTTGGAACAACTTCCTATTGAAGAGCTATTTGACAGAATGTGGTTGAAAGGACAGTCAACTAAATGCAAGGGAAATTTTAGGCTTCACAAATTAGTCATAAATGCAAAAGATTAGATATAAATGAGTAAGTTTATGACAGTCATTAATGGACTATGTGTGAAGGGACAGTCCTTTAAAATTGATATGAAGTGGAATGTGCATAGATTGAGGGGTAGTTTACTATACTGTTATGAGAACATAGGAACCACCTTGCTCAAAAATCAACCATAGTAACCCTACCTTTAAGACTACTTCTAACCTTTTAGTCACCTTAGATAGCTTTCACAAAACAATTTCTAGACACTTTGATTTTGTGATGGAAAAAACCTTGGAGACCTAATGCCCTTTTAAGACTCTATCCCACCTTGATAGCCACAAGTCATCATTTATAGATACATACAAAAGAAATCATCAAATAAGTGACAGTCTTAACAGTCATTAAGGAAGACAACCTATTGAAAGAGACAACATATAAGAGGTTGAAAGCATAGGAGGAAGATTTATAGATGGTATAAGCAAGAATAATAGTTCACTATGCAATGAAGACAAATTTGGGGAGACTCTACACACAGGAAATCAAGCATAATTAGGCTAGTGATCAAGAGATAGAGGATGACAGTCACATTGCAAAAGATTCAATAATAGTGATAAGAGATTGTAAAGTTTGGACAGTCAAGATGAATGCATGTGGAAAGAAACAGTCAAAAATATCATTCTAATGCAAAAGTACAGTACAAGAATGGCAAGGAGGGATGGGCATTGCCAACTAACGAAGGAAAGCGTTCAGGGGCAGACTTCAAGCAAAGAAATAATGGTTCACCTCAAGCAACATGAAGACCCTAAAAGTGTATCACCTTACATGCCGGGCATATGAATTTTTGAAGATTACAATAGTCTATAAGCAAAGATTCAGATAGCATACATCAATATTCTCATGAGTTGGGTCATTTGTTAGAATATGTGTTCCTAGAAATGAACACTCGCCATGAATCTGTTAAGAGGTAGCATATCAAAGTTCACAGTCACCTTTCATGCCAAAAAACTTACTGATTATGGCTTCAGTACGAGGTAAAGTAATGTCGCTGTTCTTCAAAAATTCTAATAGGACCTAATTCAAGTGCATATGTAAGTAATTGAATTGTACTTTCTCTGAATGTTTTGGAACAACTTCCTATTGAAGAGCTATTTGACAGAATGTGGTTGAAAGGACCTTCAACTAAATGCAAGGGAAATTTTTAGGCTTCACAAATTAGTCATAAATGCAAAAGATCAGTTATAAATGAGTAAGTTTATGACAGTCATTAATGGACTGTGTGTGAAGGGACAGTCCTTTAAAATTGATATGAAGTGGAATGTGCATAGATTGAGGGGTAGTTTACTATACTATTATGAGAACATCGGAACCACCTTGCTCAAACATCAACAATAGTAACCCTACCTTTAAGACTACTTCTAACCTTTCAGTCACCTTAGATAGCTTTCACAAAATAGTTTCTAGACACTTTGATTCTGTGATGGAAAACACCTTGGAGACCTAATGCCCTTTTAAGACTCTATCCCACCTTGATAGCCACAAGTCATCATTTATAGATACATACAAAAGAAATCATCAAACAAGTGACAGTCTTAACAGTCATTAAGGAAGACAACCTATTGAAAGAGACAACATATAAGAGGTTGAAAGCATAGGAGGCATATTTATAGATGGTATAAGCAAGAATAATAGTTCACTATGCAATGAAGACAAATCTGGGGAGACTCTACACACCAGAAATCAAGCATAATGAGGCTAGTGATCAAGAGATAGAGGATGACAGTCACATTGCAAAAGATTCAATAATAGTGATAAGAGATTGTAAATTTTGGACAGTCAAGATGAATGCATGTGGAAAGAAACAGTCAAAAATATCATTCTAATGCAAAAGTATAGTCCAAGAATGGAAAGGAAGGATGGGCATTGCCAACTAACAAAGGAAAGGGTTCAGGGGCAGACTTCAAGCAAAGCAATAATGGTTCACCTCAAGCAACATAGAAGACCCTAAAGTGTATCACCTTACAAGCAAGGCATATGAGTTTTTGAAGATTACAATAGTCTATAAGCAAAGGTCCGGATAGCATACATCAATATTCTCATGAGTTAGGTCATTTGTTCTAGGTATATGTTCCTAAAGAATGAACACTACGAATCTGATTAAGAGGCATCAAAGTTCTGATCATAAATTCACAAGATTACACTACTTTGGAGTTACCACAGAAACTTCCAGTCAGAAGGAAGAAAATTGTGATGGCGTTTCTTCGAAAAGTGCTGTGGGACCTAATGCAAGTGCATATGTGAGAGTAATTGAATTGTACTTTCTCTCAATGTTTTGGAACAACTTCCTATTGAAGAGCTATTTGTGAATGTGGTTGAAAGGACGATGAACTAAAATGCAGAAACTTTAAACTACAAATTAGTCATAAATGCAAAAGATTAGATATAAATAAGGTAAGTTTATGTGATCATTAATGAATTTTGTGTGTGGAAGGATAGTCCTTTAAACTTGATATGAAGTGGAATGTGTGCATAGATTGAGGGGTAGTTTACTATACTGTTATGAGAACATAGGAACCACCTTGCTCAAACATCAACAATAGTAACCCTACCTTTAAGAATACTTCTAACCTTTGAGTCACCTTAGATAGCTTTCAAAAAAAAATTTCTAGATACTTTGATTCTGTGATGGAAAACACCTTGGAGACCTAATGCCCTTTTAAGACTCTATCCCACCTTGATAGCCACAAGTCATCATTTATAGATACATACAAAAGAAATCATCAAACAAGTGACAGTCTTAATAGTCATTAATGAAGACAACCTATTGAAAGAGACAATATATAATAGGTTGAAAGCATATGAGGCATATTTATAGATGGTATAAGCAAGAATAATAGTTCACTATGCAATGAAGACAAATCTGGGGAGACTCTACACACAAACTATCAAGCATAATGAGGCTAGTGATCAAGAGATAGAGGATGACAGCCACATTGCAAAAGATTCAATAATAGTGATAAGAGATTATAAAATTTGGATAGTCAAGATGAATGCATGTGGAAAGAAATAGTCAAAAATATCATTCTAATGCAAAAGTATAGTCCAAGAATGGCAAGGAAGGATGGGCATTGCCAACTAACGAAGGAAAGGGTTCAGGGGCAAACTTCAAGCAAAGCAATAATGGTTCAACTCAAGCAACATGAAGAACCTAAAAGTGTATCACCTTACAAGCAAGGCATATGAATTTTTGAAGATTAAAATAGTCTATAAGCAAAGATTCAGATAGCATACATCAATATTCTCATGAGTTGGGTCA
>VDFB02179234.1:89352913-89438260 GCA_007258455.2 Sequoia sempervirens
GACACTTTGATTCTATTATGGAAAACACCTTGGAGACCTAATGCCCTTTTAAGACTCTATCCCACCTTGATAGCCACAAGTCATCATTTATAGATACATACAAAAGAAATCATCAAACAAGTGACAATATTAATAGTCATTAAGGAAGACAACCTATTGAAAGAGACAACATATTAGAGGTTGAAAGCATAGGAGGCATATTTATAGATGGTATAAGCAAGAATAATAGTTCACTATGCAATGAAGACAAATCTGGGGAGACTCTACACACAGGCAATCAAGCATAATGAGGCTAGTGATAAAGAGATAGAGGATGATAGTCACATTGCAAAAGATTCAATAATAGTGATAAGAGATTGTAAAGTTTGGACAGTCAAGATGAATGCATGTGGAAAGAAACAGTCAAAAATATCATTCTAATGCAAAATACTTGTTCCAAGAATGGCAGGAAGGGATGGGTTGCCCAGCTAATGAAGGAAAGGTTTAGGGGTAGACTTCAAGCAAAGCAATAATGGTTCACCTCAAGCAACATGAAGAACCTAAAAGTGTATCACCTTACAAGTAGGGCATATGAATTTTTGAAGATTACAATAGTCTATAAGCAAAGATTCAGATAGCATACATCAATATTCTCATGAGTTGGGTCATTTGTTAGATTATGTGTTCCTAGAAATGAACACTCACCACGAATCTGTTAAGAGGTAGCATATCAAAGTTCACCGTCACCTTTCATGCCAAAAAAATTACTAATTTTGGCTTCAGTATGAGGCAAAGTAATGTCCCTATTCTTCAAAAATGCTAATAGGACCTAATTCAAGTGCATATGTAAGTAATTGAATTGTACTTTCTCTGAATGTTTCAGAACAACTTCCTATTGAAGAGCTATTTCACAGAATGTGGTTGAAAGGACAGTCAACTAAATGCAAGGGAAATGTTTAGGCTTGAAAAATTAGTCATAAGTACAAAAGATTAGATATAAATGAGTAAGTTTATGACAGTCATTAATGGACTGTGTGAAGGGACAGTCCTTTAAAATTGATATGAAGTGGAATGTGCATAGATTTAGGGGTAGTTTACTATACTGCTATGAGAACATACGAACCACCTTGCTCAAACATCAACAATAGTAACCCTACCTTTAAGACTACTTCTAACCTTTGAGTCACCTTAGATAGCTTTCACAAAACAGTTTCTAGACACTTTGATTTCTAACCTTTGAGTCACCTTAGATAGCTTTCACAAAACAGTTTCTAGACACTTTGATTCATGGAAAACTTTGGAGACCTAATTCCCTTTTAAGACTCTATCCCACCTTGATAGCCACAAGTCATCATTTATAGATACATACAAAAGAAATCATCAAACAAGTGACAGTCTTAACAGTCATTAAGGAAGACAACCTATTGAAAGAGACAACATATAAGAGGTTGAAAGCATAGGAGGCATATTTATAGATGGTATAAGCAAGAATAACAGTTCACTATGCAATGAAGACAAATCTGGGGAGACTTACACACAGACAATCAAGCATAATGAGGCTAGTGATCAAGAGATAGAGGATGACAGTCACATTGCAAAAGATTCAATAATAGTGATAAGAGATTGTAAAGTTTGGACAGTCAAGATGAATGCATGTGGAAAGAAATAGTCAAAAATATCATTCTAATGCAAAAGTATAGTCCAAGAATGGCAAGGAAGGATGGGCATTTCCAACTAACGAAGGAAAGGGTTTAGGGGTAGACTTCAAGCAAAGCAATAATGGTTCACCTCAAGCAACATGAAGACCCTAAAAGTGTATCACCTTACAAGCAGGGCATATGAATTTTTGAAGATTACAATAGTCTATAAGCAAAGATTCAGATAGCATACATCAATATTCTCATGAGTTGGGTCATTTGTTAGAGTATATGTTCCTAGAAATGAACACTCACCACGAATCTGTTAAGAGGCAACATATCAAAGTTCACAGTCACCTTAATTCATGCCAAAAAATTTACTGATTTTGGCTTTAGTACGAGGAAAAGTAATGTCCCTGTTCTTCAAAAATGCTAATAGGACCTAATGCAAGTGCATATGTAAGTAATTGAATTGTACTTTCTCTAAATGTTTTGGAACAACTTCCTATTGAAGAGCTATTTGACAGAATGTGGTTGAAAGGACAGTGAACTAAATGCAAGGGAAACTTTTAGGCTTCACAAATTAGTCATAAATGCAAAAGATTAGATATAAATGAGTAAGTTTATGACAGTCATTAATGGACTGTGTGTGAAGGGATAGTCCTTTAAAATTGATATGAAGTGGAATGTGCATAGATTGAGGGGTAGTTTAGTATACTGTTATGAGAACATAGGAACCACCTTGCTCAAACATCAACAATAGTAACCCTACCTTTAAGAATACTTCTAACCTTTGAGTCACCTTAGATAGCTTTCACAAAATAGTTTCTAGACATTTTGATTCTGTGATGGAAAACACCTTGGAGACCTAATGCCCTTTTAAGACTCTATCCCACCTTGATAGCCACAAGTCATCATTTATAGATACATACAAAAGAAATCATCAAACAAGTGATAGTCTTAACAGTCATTAAGGAAGACAACCTATTGAAAGAGACAACATATAAGAGGTTGAAAGCATAGGAGGCATATTTATAGATGGTATAAGCAAGAATAACAGTTCACTATGCAATGAAGACAAATCTGGGGAGACTCTACACACAGAAAATCAAGAATAATGAGGCTAGTGATCAAGAGATAGAGGATGACAGCCACATTGCAAAAGATTCAATAATAGTGATAAGATATTGTAAAGTTTGGATAGTCAAGATGAATGCATGTGGAAATAAATAGTCAAAAATATCATTCTAATGCAAAAATATAGTCCAAGAATGGCAAGGAAGGATGGGCATTGCCAACTAACGAAGGAAAGGGTTTAGGGGAAAACTTCAAGCAAAGCAATAATGGTTCACCTCAAGCAACATGAAGAACCTAAAAGTGTATCACCTTACAAGTAGGGCATATGAATTTTTGAAGATTACAATAGTCTATAAGCAAAGATTCAGATAGCATACATCAATATTCTCATGAGTTGGGTCATTTGTTAGATTATGTGTTCCTAGAAATGAACACTCACCACGAATCTGTTAAGAGGTAGCATATCAAAGTTCACCGTCACCTTTCATGCCAAAAAAATTACTAATTTTGGCTTCAGTATGAGGCAAAGTAATGTCCCTATTCTTCAAAAATGCTAATAGGACCTAATTCAAGTGCATATGTAAGTAATTGAATTGTACTTTCTCTGAATGTTTCAGAACAACTTCCTATTGAAGAGCTATTTCACAGAATGTGGTTGAAAGGACAGTCAACTAAATGCAAGGGAAATGTTTAGGCTTGAAAAATTAGTCATAAGTACAAAAGATTAGATATAAATGAGTAAGTTTATGACAGTCATTAATGGACTGTGTGAAGGGACAGTCCTTTAAAATTGATATGAAGTGGAATGTGCATAGATTTAGGGGTAGTTTACTATACTGCTATGAGAACATACGAACCACCTTGCTCAAACATCAACAATAGTAACCCTACCTTTAAGACTACTTCTAACCTTTGAGTCACCTTAGATAGCTTTCACAAAACAGTTTCTAGACACTTTGATTCTGTGATGGAAAACATCTTGGAGACCTAATTCCCTTTTAAGACTCTATCCCACCTTGATAGCCACAAGTCATCATTTATAGATACATACAAAAGAAATCATCAAACAAGTGACAGTCTTAACAGTCATTAAGGAAGACAACCTATTGAAAGAGACAACATATAAGAGGTTGAAAGCATAGGAGGCATATTTATAGATGGTATAAGCAAGAATAAAAGTTCACTATGCAATGAAGACAAATCTGGGGAGACTTTACACACAGACAATCAAGCATAATGAGGCTAGTGATCAAGAGATAGAGGATGACAGTCACATTGCAAAAGATTCAATAATAGTGATAAGAGATTGTAAAGTTTGGACAATCAAGATGAATGCATGTGGAAAGAAATAGTCAAAAATATCATTCTAATGCAAAAGTATAGTCCAAGAATGGCAAGGAAGGATGGGCATTTCCAACTAACGAAGGAAAGGGTTTAGGGGTAGACTTCAAGCAAAGCAATAATGGTTCACCTCAAGCAACATGAAGACCCTAAAAGTGTATCACCTTACAAGCAAGGCATATGAGTTTTTGAAGATTACAATAGTCTATAAGCAAAGATTCAGATAGCATACATCAATATTCTCATGAGTTGGGTCATTTGTTAGAGTATGTGTTCCTAGAAATGAACACTCACCATGAATCTGTTAAGAGGCAACATATCAAAGTTCACAGTCACCTTAATTCATGCCAAAAAAGTTACTGATTTTGGCTTTAGTACGAGGAAAAGTAATGTCCCTGTTCTTCAAAAATGCTAATAGGACCTAATGCAAGTGCATATGTAAGTAATTGAATTGTACTTTCTCTAAATGTTTTGGAACAACTTCCTATTGAAGAGCTATTTGACAGAATGTGGTTGAAAGGACAGTCAACTAAATGCAAGGGAAACTTTTAGGCTTCACAAATTAGTCATAAATGCAAAAGATTAGATATAAATGAGTAAGTTTATGACAGTCATTAATGGACTGTGTGTGAAGGGACAGTCCTTTAAAATTGATATGAAGTGGAATGTGCATAGATTGAGGGGTAGTTTAGTATACTGTTATGAGAACATAGGAACCACCTTGCTCAAACATCAACAATAGTAACCCTACCTTTAAGAATACTTCTAACCTTTGAGTCACCTTAGATAGCTTTCACAAAATAGTTTCTAGACACTTTGATTCTGTGATGGAAAACACCTTGGAGACCTAATGCCCTTTTAAGACTCTATCCCACCTTGATAGCCACAAGTCATCATTTATAGATACATACAAAAGAAATCATCAAACAAGTGATAGTCTTAACAGTCATTAAGGAAGACAACCTATTGAAAGAGACAACATATAAGAGGTTGAAAGCATAGGAGGCATATTTATAGATGGTATAAGCAAGAATAACAGTTCACTATGCAATGAAGACAAATCTGGGGAGACTCTACACACAGAAAATCAAGAATAATGAGGCTAGTGATCAAGAGATAGAGGATGACAGCCACATTGCAAAAGATTCAATAATAGTGATAAGATATTGTAAAGTTTGGATAGTCAAGATGAATGCATGTGGAAATAAATAGTCAAAAATATCATTCTAATGCAAAAATATAGTCCAAGAATGGCAAGGAAGGATGGGCATTGCCAACTAACGAAGGAAAGGGTTTAGGGGAAAACTTCAAGCAAAGCAATAATGGTTCACCTCAAGCAACATGAAGAACCTAAAAGTGTATCACCTTACAAGTAGGGCATATGAATTTTTGAAGATTACAATAGTCTATAAGCAAAGATTCAGATAGCATACATCAATATTCTCATGAGTTGGGTCATTTGTTAGAGTATGTGTTCCTAGAAATGAACACTCACCACGAATCTGTTAAGAGGTAGCATATCAAAGTTCACCGTCACCTTTCATGCCAAAAAAATTACTAATTTTGGCTTCAGTATGAGGCAAAGTAATGTCCCTATTCTTCAAAAATGCTAATAGGACCTAATTCAAGTGCATATGTAAGTAATTGAATTGTACTTTCTCTGAATGTTTCAGAACAACTTCCTATTGAAGAGCTATTTCACAGAATGTGGTTGAAAGGACAGTCAACTAAATGCAAGGGAAATGTTTAGGCTTGAAAATTAGTCATAAGTACAAAAGATTAGATATAAATGAGTAAGTTTATGACAGTCATTAATGGACTGTGTGTGAAGGGACAGTCCTTTAAAATTGATATGAAGTGGAATGTGCATAGATTGAGGGGTAGTTTACTATACTGTTATGAGAACATAGGAACCACCTTGCTCAAACATCAACAATAGTAACCCTACCTTTAAGACTACTTCTAACCTTTGAGTCACCTTAGATAGCTTTCACAAAATAGTTTCTAGACACTTTGATTCTGTGATGGAAAACACCTTGGAGACCTAATGCCCTTTTAAGACTCTATCCCACCTTGATAGCCACAAGTCATCATTTATAGATACATACAAAAGAAATCATCAAACAAGTGACAGTCTTAACAGTCATTAAGGAAGACAACCTATTGAAAGAGACAACATATAAGAGGTTGAAAGCATAGGAGGCATATTTATAGATGGTATAAGCAAGAATAATAGTTCACTATGCAATGAAGACAAATTTGGGGAGACTCTACACACAGAAAATCAAGCATAATGAGGCTAGTGATCAAGAGATAGAGGATCACAGCCACATTGCAAAAGATTCAATAATAGTGATAAGAGATTGTAAAGTTTGGACAGTCAAGATGAATGCATGTGGAAAGAAATAGTCAAACATATCATTCTAATGTAAAAATATAGTCCAAGAATGCCAAGGAAGGATGGGCATTGCCAACTAACAAAGGAAATGGTTTAGGGGAAAACTTCAAGCAAAGCAATAATGGTTCACCTCAAGCAACATGAATAACCTAAAAGTGTATCACCTTACAAGCAGGGCATATGAATTTTTGAAGATTACAATAGTCTATAAGCGAAGATTCAGATAGCATACATCAATATTCTCATGAGTTGGGTCATTTGTTAGAGTATGTGTTCCTAGAAATGAACACTCACCACGAATCTATTAAGAGGTAGCATATCAAAGTTCACCGTCACCTTTCATGCCAAAAAAATTACTAATTTTGGCTTCAGCATGAGGCAAAGTAATGTCCTTATTCTTCAAAAATGCTAATAGGACCTAATGCAAGTGCATATGTAAGTAATTGAATTGTACTTTCTCTAAATGTTTTCGAACAACTTCCTATTGAAGAGCTATTTGATAGAATGTGGTTGAAAGGACAGTCAACTAAATGCAAGGGAAATGCTTAGGCTTGACAAATTAGTCATAAGTACAAAAGATTAGATATAAATGAGTAAGTTTATGACAGTCATTAATGGACTTTGTGTAGGGCGGGGGCCCTAGCTCGGTTGGCTAAGTATTTCCTGTTGTAGGAGGCTGGTCACGAGTTCTAGTCTCCCCCATCCGGTGGTACTGGAGTGCGTGTTGCGCCAGCATCACTGGTCACATTAAAAAGTTTACCAGGCGCGCTGCAGTTTATAGGGTGCTGTGCTATACAAACCCGATTTCTGCAGCCTAAAAAAAAATAAAAATTAATGGACTGTGTGTGAAGGGACAGTCCTTTAAAATTGATATGAAGTGGAATGTGCATAGTTTTAGGGGTATTTTACTATACTGCTATCAGAACATAGGAACCACCTTGCTCAAACATCAACAATAGTAACCCTACCTTTAAGACTACTTCTAACCTTTGAGTCACCTTAGATAGCTTTCACAAAATAGTTTCTAGACACTTTGATTCTGTGATGGAAAACACCTTAGAGACCTAATTCCCTTTTAAGACTCTATCCCACCTTGATAGCCATAATTCATCATTTATAGATACATACAAGCTTCTACAAATATACAAAAAGAATGCTTTTCTTACCATACATGAATAAGAGACATAGAATCGCAATAGATAAGGAATCCAAATCTATTTTCTCACTATAAAGATGATTCCCCAATCTTACCTGTAAAGCTATGTGTTGTTGAGCCTGAGCTAAGACATTCTCTTGGTCTGGTTTTGGTTGACCACTGCTATGAGAAGGAAATAAGATGGAATCAATTAGATTTTTAGAAGTATAGATTAAAAACAAATAATATAGATTCAATTGTATTATAGCCTCATGCATATTTATACCTGGCTGTAGCACGGTGAACAATCAAAGTTTTATCTCCCAATTTAGGGAAGCACATGCAATGTCTGTCACAGCTGTATCCTAATATTTTTGATAAAAGTAATTAGCATCTTGAATATGACAAGAAATAATGATGCTTGTGTCAAAGTACTGAAAATGACATTTCAAATAAAATTTGTTAAGAACTTACAAAAATGTCAGCATAAAGGCTTACCCGGTAGACGCAAAACCCATAAATTCTTGGTATCTCTATCTTTACATTCACCTATGCATTCACCTGTGTTGTATGTAAAAATTCAGATCTTTTTAATCTTGTCTATTGTGATATCAAAAACAGACTTGAAAACAAATGTGAAAAATTTGAAGGTTCTTATTTAAATTCACCATTCTCATAACTAAATTTCTTGTGTATTCGCAGTCACACCAGCATATAATGAAATAATTAGGAATGATTTAATAGTTGTCATTAGTAGGTGGAAAATTAGTTTGAGAACACTAATTGTATCAATCTATTGAGATAAACAATGAAAATAGACTATTGATTTACAACAATTTGTTTTAGAATGAATTTGTTTTGCATAAAGATCTGGGTTTTTAATAATATTACCTGTTTGCTTGCAGATGACCCACGGGTTAAAGAAAACAGAAACTAGGGCATAATATTTTCTACATATCCTCATTGTTAAAAAGCCAATACAATGGCCACTTCCCGCCACATGCATTGTAAGCTTTCCTACCAAAAGAAGCTGCATCCCGAGTGCAACGCCGTGGCTATAGCAGCAGATGAGAGATCCAACTCAAAACCATTGAAAAGATGGAAAAAAACATTAGTTTTAATGGCTATAGTAGTAGACGCGAGAGAGAGCCATCTAAAAGATGAGAAGAAACATCAGTTTTAATTGGTTTCCATAAGAAATGTGATAAAAAATATTAATCTTAGAATATTTCCAATGAGAATATTCTTGTAATTATAATCAATCCTAGAATTTTTTTGGGAAAGTTGGAAAATCTTATAAGCACTACATTTATTCATAACAAACATAAGTCTAGAGGAAGATAAAATCTTGAATAGAAACCTAACAATCAATATTGCATATTATTGAACCTACTCCATTATTGAACTATATCGTAGTCTAGATGATCAACAAAGAGAGACCCACATGCTAGAAATGGTATTAAAGGATAGAGGAGGGATGTCTCTTATTAAATGGCTTGTAAATGTGTGGCATACACCAAATCTATGTCATAAATTATAGAAGACAAACAAAATCTAGACATGTTCTAAAGTTTTAAAATAATATCTATTCCCTTTAAATTAATCCTTTAAAAGACATTAGCTAGTATCTTCACTTTTTGCTTTTAAGTGGGGGTGACTATAAAAAGACAATTACATCTTTATTAAAAAGGGACAACACATCATACTAATTTTTAAGAAAATAATACTCTTTTCTCTAGCAATTCACCATGGGAACCACTGCCATGACAAATTCACCTCAAGGAAAATTCACCACTAGTCATTTATTTAGTCATTTAGTTGTGATTTTACCCAATGACCAAATTAGTCACTTATAAATGACCATATTAGTCATTTATTTGTCAAATTCTACTAGTTTTAGTCACGTGACTAAAAATTTTAGTCACGTGACTAAAATTTTTAGTCATGTAGTCATTTATTTGCCAAATTCCACTAGTGTACTGTTAGATCATCCATATAAATGATTATGAACTTACCAATTATGTCTTTAAAGGAAATTTCCATGGCTTGTTGGAATGTGGCTCCAACATTAATCAGGCCAAAGGGAATCCTCCTATAAGCAAAAGTGCCCCACTTGGTGGTGAAAGTAGTCTTGTGCCTATCCTCATACTACACCATGACCTGGTTGTATCCTGAATAACCATCCAAGAAGGACACCATCTAAGATCCGTTGACAATCTAGAGCACTTCATCTAGTGAGGGTACTGGATAATTATCCTTCTCTGATGCTCTGTTTAGATTCCTGAAATCTACACATAGCCTAATTTCACCATTTTTCTTTCACACTAGAACCAGGTTTGCAACCCAAGTAGAGTGTCTGGCTGGGAATATTATTCTTGCAGACAACAGTTTTTGCACCTCCTTCTATATTATGGGTTCCAGTAAAGCATTGATAGGCCTTTTCCTCTATCTAAAAGGTTTCACTCCTGGATTGAGAGGGATAGTATGGGTTATGATTGATGTATCATAAGTCTTTAAGTCTTCATAACTCTAGGCTATCACATCTAGATATCTATGTAGTGCATTGATGATTCCCTATCTTTCTTCTAGAGTGCACACTTTACCAATAAAGACATTTTTAACATCATCCTGAGTTCCCATATTATATTTATCACACTGTCCACTGATGGACTCTTTCTTGGTATCTTGTTCACACTCCTTGACCTTGTCCAGATCAAATATTCTCTCTAATTGCACCATTCCTCTAGGAATTGTGTTGGTTTTCAAATTAATTACCCCTTCCAAGTCCATTTCTGCTTCCTGGAGCTTAGTTTTGTCAATGATTTGAGAAGCAAAGACATCAGTACTAGTAATGAAATCTAAGATATGTTTGTCATCTTCAAACACCTAGAAGTTGGTGACATTATCATGTACTGAGGGTACTGGGGTCAGCTCTACAGTAAACTTCTTTAGTCCAGAAAGAGACAGAGGTTGCAATGTACTGGCTACCTAGGCTAGGGAGTTAGTTGTCTAGTTCTTACTTTGTGGAATCAATTGAATGTTGAAGGCATCAAATCCTTCAATAAGATCCCATACTCTATGTCTATAGTTGGTCATTCTTCTATCATGACAAGAGTATTGTCTCCTAACATGCTTGACTACTAATTCAGAATCCCCAAAAACTTGCAAGACCTTAACCTTTTTCTTCAATGCCATTAGAAATCCATGGACCAAAGCCTCATATTCTGCTACATTATTCGTACAATGAAATTGAAGTCTATGAGCAGCAAAAGATGTCTTACCTCTTAGACTAATTAGCTCAAAACCTACCCCAGCTCCTTGTTTTGATTTAGACCCATCGAATCTTAAAGTCTAGCAACCAGCAACTATAGACTTTCCTACTTTTCCACTTGCACTGTTACTACTGGATGGCTCTTCAAAAGGAATTACCCTTTTTCCTTTAGGATCTTCTTGAACATTCTGGATATTAATTTTGACTGCAGGAATGGGGTTGATACATTTGTGTATTTGTTCCATTGTAGCCTAGCATAGGCAAGAGTCCAATTCTGAATGAGAGGCATTATGTACCTTGTACCAATTGGGCAAAAGTAGCTCTCTAGAGTTCATTCCTTTTCCCAACTGAACCTGGTCTTCAATGCACTTCTGAATGAACTCTTGAAAACTATCTAGCAAATCTAGCTGATTATCTTATGGATCATCATTATTTTCAACTAGTTCGATGAGGACTTCAGTACTACTGGATTCTGCTGTGAGGCAATCAGACACTGTATACAACATGAGGACCTCATCCACATCTAACTCCTCAAAAGGAGTTGCAAGCACATAGTTACCCATACTTACTTCTGATATCATAATTTCGTTAGAGGTATTCTGATATTCTGTAATCATGTATTTCATTCTAGGTTCTCTTTCAATTCTAATCTGATTTGGCACTCCCTTCCAGGGAAGCCACATGTGAGAGTGATCCATCAAGACATATCCATTCAAATCTCTGGTGAAGTCTCTTCCCAAGATTAAGCCATAAGCATCAGGGATCTCAGCCACTTGTATATTGATAACCTACTAGATTCTAGGATCAGAAGAAACTTGCATATGAATCATGTTTAACTCTCCTACAACATTGACTTCAGTCCTATCTAATTGTGTAACTTTCTTTTGTGAGTTAGTAGGAGTAATACCCATAGCTTTACACACACCGAAAGGAATAACATTGGTTGAAGCACCAGAATCTAGTAAACAATTATGCAAATTCTTACCAAAAATACGCACAGAAATCAGGAATGGAGGTGTATCTATTTTCCCTTGAAATAGAGTTAAGGGAGTATCTACTTGAGCAACTTGAGTCTTGTCTTTCTCCTTTCCCTTATCCCTAGGAGGCATATGGACTTAATTATGAGTCTAATTTTTCCTTCCTACTGATTGAGAACTAGATGCTCTATTGACACTTTCGCTAACTGATTTATTTTGTGACATGGAATTTACATTATAAGCTCCTAAGACTGCATTCCTAATGGTTGGAACTCTTAATAGCTCAAATTAAGATAAGCTTACCTTTAATTTTTTGAGTTCTTTAGCAACATACAGGGCCAATTGTTCCTCATTTAGATCAGTAAGATTCTCCTTTGGGTATTCCATCACCCTATCCTTATTTGCATCAACATTTCTCCCTTTCAGCACATCAACATGCCTTGGATCTTGAGATAAATATTTCCTAGACACTTGAGGTAGTGATGGATTATTGCTAGCATTAGGGTCTGGAGGCGTGTTGAAGTTATTCAGTGGAATGGAAGTGGTGAAGGGGCCTCCAGCTTGTGGGCATCTATGTGGCAATTCCCTTAAGTCATACTTCTTAATAGGTCTCTAGAAAGTCTGCACTTCTTCAACATAAGCCTCTTCTTCATCTCTGGGACAATTATCATTCACTGGACTCTCATCAAATAACTGTGATTTCATCCCCATTGCACACCTAGTCTACTCCTTCCTCCAACTGATCCGATTCTTCTTCGGGTACATTCTCCTTACTTTGAGGAAAAGGAGAGTGATTTAGCACTAACACCGGTGAATCATAAGGATTGGATGGCACTATTTCTTGACTCCATTCATTGTTCTCCACTTCATACTAAAAGATAGAGGCTGCCATTTGGAACTCTTGACAATCTAATTCAGAATGTTGACTCATTTTATGGAGCTTGCACCATTCTGATACAGCAGCCTCAGCCAGATATACACCACTAGGAGGCTTCTCTTGATTAATTGGCTGATTGAAAAATTGATTAATAGGTTGATTAATTGGTTGATCTAATGGGGTAGGGACTCCTCCATTGTTGGGTCCTGTGTTCCAAGTTATGTTCTATCTTGGTGGCTGCCTCCTATTGAATCCTTGTCCACCACCTTGCCCTCTATCAAAGTTTTTCCCTGTGGATTGCCCTTTGTCATAGTTCTGTCTTCTATCATTATTAAATCCCTTGTCTTTGTTGTAACCTCTATCCTAGTTATATCCTCTTTCATTATTGTATCCTCGATCATGACGTTGCCCTCTATCAAAGTGTTGTCCTTGTGGATTCTCTCTGTTCTGATTGGACTACATATTTCTCTGAGCAACTTGCGACCGACTATTCTGGTTCCTCAAGTAAGTCACCTCCATATTCAGCTTCTTTATTTGTTCGAACAATTCATCTAGTCTCTCCTTGTTAGGATTACTATATGGAGGTTGATTTGCATTATTCTAGGAATATCCTACTGCAGCATTGGCATTCAATGATTGATTCAAGACTTCAGAATTGTGCAAGTATGGAGGATAGCTAGCCTGCGGTTGTATATGTAGAGGTTGATTCACATTTTGCTGAGGGTAACTAATTATGGATGAAACTTGTCCCACGGGAGGTCCTCGGTGAGGGACTAGAGGAAACTAAGGTACTGGATTCATGATTGGAGTATGGTTTTCCAGAGCCTAGTTGAGAGCTAGAACTTGTCCAAGGTGAGCAACGGGTCCTAATGAGGGTAAAGGCCCAGACAGATGTTGCCTTAGATTAGTGCTAACTTTCACAGCCTCTGCATATGCATCGAGTAGACTAGCAGGAGGATTATTACTCCACTTCATAAAGGTAGCTGTCAAACTATCAAGTCCCTCATAATAAACTTCTAAAGCAGTGGGCTCATCAACAGCATAAGGGGCTTGCAATCTGGTCTAAGCACAATGAAACCTATTGTTGAAAGACCCTATAGGCTCATTGACCTCTCTCTTAACATTAGTGAATTGATGGTACAAATCATTGGAACTAATGGGGATTCGAAACTTCTACAAGAATGCAACCTCTAGTTTAGTCCAATGCTCAATAGACCCAATAGGTAAATGATTATACCAATAGAATGCATCCTCCCCCAATGAATCAGGAAAGAGTCTACATATTACATCCTCATGGTTTATCCCTCTATCCTTAAGGCCAGTCTGAAAGATCTTGATGTGTTCCTCAGCGGTTCTATTGGGATCATTGACATGGAATTTTGAACAAAAGTGTTCAGGGTTTTTGGGCATAAAATTGTAAATGGAGAAACTCAATGGAGATGGGTTGGTTGCTAGGAAAGCCATTGGTGGAAGTGGGGGTTGTAATGGCTGATTTATGACTAGCTGAGGTTGTGGAATGGGAATGTCCTCAGACTCAGATGAACCTAGTGAAGATGGGGCTGATGGAGATGATAGAGGTGGATGAGATGATGATGATTCTCCTCTTCTTTTGGTTCTTCTTGACCTAGTAGGGTCTAGTAATTCCTAAAATTCTTCCTCTCCTAGAGCAAATTTGGTACTTCTTCTGAATCTCTTAGGAGAGATAGCATTCAAAAATCAATCCAGCTTGCTTATTTAGGCCCTCCTTCTAGCGCCAATCTGTTGATGATGTTTTCTGCACAGCAACAACTCATACAGAATATAATATCCTATCTCACTTGAAGGGTAAATCTCTATCAACAAGCCTCAAGAGATAATCCCAAGGTCTCTAATGTCAGGTCTTGACAATGCATAAGCAACTCAGTGATAAATGTGAAAATGCTAGTAATCACAATGGGACCTTACTACAAGAAAAATACTAAATCTCAATTTATCAGATCTAAGCAATACGATGATACTTCAATCCTAAATTTAACCAAATGATCAAAGAAATAACAAAAGATAAGGGTTTCAAAGAGATTTCCAAACTTAATATTAAACCTAAGATTAACAATGCAGATGACCAACACTCGAAATGCACCAATCCCTCAAAACTAATCTCTACTTGACCGAGATAAATCTGCAATCTTATAGAAATAGTGCAATCTTCTAGGGTGTTAAGATTTTCAAATCATGAACATTCATTCAAACAACCCTATTGCAATTAAAATGAACAAAACCTCACAATTGAACTAGGCACAATGAATATAGAGTCCAGGCTAACTTTGCAAAGCAACTAACAATTAGTTGGTTGCAAAAAGTATGGACTAGGGATTGTTGCAACACTTCAAATATCAAACCATAAACATCATTAAATCAAATCTAAGCTAAATATCAACTTTCCTCAAAGCAATTCTAAAGATAGAATAACAAGAACCATGCAAGAAAAAAGAACACAAGTATGGCACCAAATCACAATGTCATTACTTGTATCAAATTACCCACTGTAGCAAAAATTCCAACTTTCTATTACAATATTTGCTTGGGACAACTACTTTCTAACTCTCGCTCTACTTAATTCACTCTAACTAGCTCTCTATTTTTATATATCTAAAATTTCTTAACCCTTACAAATGAGGCAAAACTCCATATTTATAGAAACCCCCTAACATGTCAGCCTAGATAAGATTTTACAATGATAATAAGGCACAACAAGTCAACCAAGATAAATTTAAAATGAAATAAAATATGCATTAAATGCATGAACTTCATCCAAGTCAGCCTAGGATCTCCAATGCAACTTGGACCAATGCATTGCAAAATAATAGGGAAGCACAAATCTTGATGTAGTTAATCATTAACTGCCTTCCCCTTTGTCCTTATTCTGATCCAACATATCATGAACCTTCAAAAGCACCCTATCCAAGTTGGCCACAGGTGGTAAAGGAAAAACCCTAAGTCGTCTCTCAATTGATGCAATTTCTTCCCTTGATTGTTTTACCGACTTATCCCAATCCACCTTATATGTTAGGTATTTGTTAATGACAACAATGTATGTGGCCGCATCATCCGACTGGTGCTCAGAAATGAAATCATCATTAACTGGGGTATAAAAATCATGCCACCACTTCCTCAACTACTCCAAACTCAAATATTTGGGAGCAATCTTCCTTCTCCCCGTCATAATCTCAAAAAAGGAAATGGAGCCATTGTACACACCAGCTAGGGTATCATCAATCTGCCTCCTCTATTTGTAAATCTTCTTCAACACCTTCTACCTAATTTTCAATGCTTCAAACCACTCCCAAGGTTCAACAACTATGGAGGAAGGAATAATTTTATCAATTACTAACTTATCCCTGGTGTACTCCATGATAGTCCTAGTTTTCTGCAGTAGGAGATCTGTATCTTTCTTATCTTTAATGGCCTCATTTCCTTTGGTTCACACCCCTTGAAACCAATTCGTAGTGGCAAGAGTGGAAGCCTTCATCTTCCCCAGCTCAGTGATAGTTTCTTGAGGTAAAGGATTTGCAGCAAAAACTGAAGGATTAATAGATTGCAGGGGTTTCATCAAATCTTCCAAGTATTTCCTGAGATTCTCATTTTCCTTCTTTAGCTCCTGCTTGGTCTTTATTTCCTTCCTCAACCTGCCCAAGATGACCACACTAGAACCCTCATAATCTTCAATATCTTGCTCAATGGATGTAGGCCCTAGATTGAAAGTCTCAACATTGTAATCCTTTCCAGCCACATCATCTCTATTTTTATCTGGAGTAGGGGTGGCAATGTGAACAACTCTATTATGAGCCTCATCCCTTTCAATCCTTGAAATCACCCTAGCCTTCTTTTTACCTTAATCTTTTCTAATTTTGGCTAGTAGCTCATCCCAATTTGATGGACTATCTTCCACAACAACTTGTTTTCTCTTTATCTCCTTATCCAACCAACCAGGGATAGTGGATTCCAATTATACTTCAGTCTATTTTCCTTCTTGTTGTTCCTTAGGCGCTTATTCACTCAAATTCTATTTCTTAGGAGTTTCATCCGTCTTGCTTTCCTTTTCTTCAACATGTTCTTCTTCATGTACAGGTGATGGAACCTTCACTGTTTCTTCTTCTACTGGAGGTGATTTAACCTCTTCAGTTCCAACAGGTGACTCTACATAAGCTACGAAAGGAGACTATATTACCTTTTCTACTTCAGCTTCTATACTGTAAAGGTCACCCTCATGAAATTCTTCTCCTTCAGTATCTGAATGATCCTCAACATTTTACGACTCACCTGGTTTGCTTTGAGCTTCATGAGCAGATGGCACATGATCATGCTGCTCCTCATGAGAAACAACTGGAGGGAGATCTGATTTAGGCACACTATCCTTAGGGAAAGGAGTCCTAGATATCCTTGTACACCTTGGCCTTCTCTTATGAACTTTCTACATTCACCACTAGTGGGGTAACTTCTTCCTCTTCTACCTTGGAGCTTGCCTTCTTTGACAATTTTATAACTCTTCTCCTTTTGGGTACAAGATCATGAACTTTAGGATTCTGACCTTCAGTTTCCTTCAGCCTAGAATTCTTAGTCCTTGTCCTCTTCTTAACCTTTGGCTTTCTCTACTTTTCTACTTCCTAGGCTTCCATTTCTTCAACACCTTTTATCTTGATCTTGAAAGGAGAATCCGGTTTACCTTTTCCCTTAGGATCCTACTCAGTCGATTCTTCAGAGGTAGAATGAGGATCCAAATCCCCCATCAACATATAGGTGCATTGTACACCTCCATTTTCCAAATCCCATAGCTTATGCTTTAGCCACATCTTGGTAAATTTGATAACTGGATCTATCAACTATTTTAGTTCTATTTTTTCCTCTTCTAACCAGTCCACATCACCAATTGGTCTATCTTTTATTGCCTCATAAGCATGATCCTGAATCAGGTTTCCATCATTGTTGAAAGTTGGTCTGGGACTACCCTCACATTGTATAGTTAGACTGATTCAACAGGGAGGTGAGAAAACTTCTTCTTTCTAACCTCAAATTCATCACTGCAATTGGCCCAGTAGTTCTTCAAATCAACCTTATGGCTATATTCTCTACTGGCCTTCTTTTCAGCTTCTCCTGTAATATCAAATCTGGACCTCTTGGAATGGAAAGATAGGCCAAGAGTATTCATTTCTTCTTCTGAAGCCTGGCCAGAATCAATGGAAGGACAAGCCTCTCCAGTACTAATCCTTAATTGGAAATCTCTACCAAAACCAGTCTTATGTTTGTCTCTCTTGAAAATGGCATCAAAGCCACAGATTTGTCTAGTGACTTCTAGAAGTATGATGTGATCAGTAGGGTATCTTGGAAATCTATATGGGGCCCTTTGACAGCCATCAATCTGAATGTAGGAGAAAGTTGGGAACTGAATAAACCATGCCCCATATTTCTTGATGATTTCTTTTGCTTGATCTGAAATTCTGACATGTTCTACACCTTGAAGCAATCTAGTGATATGCATGGTGAATGCAACATTCACCCTCCTATAGTTCAAGCTTCCCAAATGAAATTGAGGGTATACCTCATAGATGATATCCTGTCCAAAGGTGCCCCTTGTACACAATCCTTTGTAGGGGTGGAATCTTGCAAGTTAGTAGACCAAATATGACATCATTGTGAAGGTCTTCGTTTGCAACACATTGGACAACTGCTTGTGAATTACCACAATCATATGGCACATCCAATTATCAAACATGCTAGCATTCTTCAATCCAACCACCCTACTAAGAAGAGTGATGGCATCATAATACTCCTTGAAATTTTCTTTGAATAACTATTTGGGTAGCTTGGAATAGTGAGACTTGGGCTTCTCCAACTAGGAATTGATAAGTTGTTGTGACTTCATAGTCTATTCATCGTAGAACTCCTAAGCTGCTTTCATGTTGAATTCCACCACATGAGATCTGTCTGGCATATCAAAATTTTGGACAATGGAAATAGGGTTGAGATTTTCTACAACTCTCCCTTGAGGACCAATAATTCTCTGTGTCCTCATCATAGTGCCTTGCACATTCAAGGACCAGCTCATAACACTGCACCATAGAAGGGAAACTAGCTACATGTGACAAGCCTGATTCCTTCATCCTTCTAGCCGCCAAAGGAGGATCCTCTGCTGCCATTCTTCCTTTAAATTCTTCATAATCCCACAATCTGACATTTGTATCAGTCACTTCAGACTAGATTGATGTGATTTTACTCTCAAGTATCTTGCTCTTAATGTCCATTTTGATCCTTTCCACCTCAGATACTGAGGATCCCTTCACTGTTCTGCTAGATTCAACCAACACTCAGCAGTAAAATCATAGTAAAAATTATAGGAAAACAATGTTAATCCATCAAAACAATGTTAGACTAAACCTCATACAATTAAGGTGTTATTAAAACTCATATAAAATGATCTTGATAAACTTTGGGTTTCAGAACCCCACGCAAAATCTGAGCCATAGAGGAATTTTGAGAAATTCTGGGCCAAACAGATTCTGGCAGAATGATTGTGAAAAACCTACTAACAATTAAACCTGATCATTATCAACCAATAAACCACATAGAAGATCATAAGATAGCATGAATTAACCTTAAAATGCATCAAAAATCACTAGCACATCACGCTATTCCATATTTCCTTACATTTCACCAAATTTTGGGAAAATCTGCCTGAGACGGATTTCTGTGAGGGCAGAGACACTTTGCAAATCCAGAAAAAATAGGGAACCAAAGACTTTGGGAAAATCTAGAGTCAACGAAAATTTGTGGATAAGGAAAAACTCTGAAAGCATGCAGATTATGGGAAAGCAAGGTAAATCGGGAAAATTCGCCAGAGACGGATTGTCCCGAGGGAAAGAAAAAACCTGGACTAAGGATGAAACCTGAACATCAGTGTTAAATCATGATTTCACTCAAAACACTAGATTAATCATGAATTTCAAAGCTTTAAGCTTAGGGAAAGTTAGGCATGGATCTTCCACAAATTTTCTTTGCATTCTAGGCCAGTTTTAAGGTGAAATGAGGTGGAATGGAATTTCCCTAGGTTTCAAACCCTATACACCTACCCTTAGCGTACATGCAAGCTTATGATTCAGGTATTTCAACTGTCAATTCCTTACTAGGGGAAAATCACAATTCTCAAACAAGTTCACCAAAATCAAATAAACAAACAAACTCAAAAATTACTTGGGAGACCATAAATTAATCAATGCTATGCAACCCTAGCCATGAAGCGATCAAATATTCAGGAATTCAAGCGCCAAAAGCTTTATAACATAAAAATACTATTCATAATCCTCAATTCAAAGCAAGGAAATTGAAAACATACCATTGTGAAGCGGAAATCGATCTCAAAAATAGTAAATGCGAAATTGAATGGTGTCCACAAAGAATAGGGGCAAGAATGCACAAGAAATCTCCACTCAAATCCACAATTCACAAACTCAACACATCAAATCCAAATCTAGCACTCGCAAGAATGCACTCCGTAGCTCAATCAATGGAAAACAATAGCATAATGGCATAAAATACCTCAAAAATCAATTAAATACATCATTCAAAGCTTGTATGAAGACATTAATGTCGCTGACAAGACAATCAGGAAAAAACAAAGGAACCCGACAACAAGACGGAATCTGGAAAAATCCAACCCACACAGAATTCCATGAAGATTGAAAATCTCTGAATCACAATGAACAACCGAGGTCCGAACAGGATCCGGGAAAATCCGGTCATGGTGGAAAGTCCCGAACTTCAGTGAAAAGCCGAACTTAGCTCAACATTAAAGATCTTCAATCAATAACTTAGGGGAATCACTAAGGCCATCAAAATAAACATTCAAGCACATTCCAAATAAGGAAAAACCTCAAAATGAAAGGGCCAAGACACCAGAACCAAAGCGAAAGAGGGTCCCTGCCTTCAACGGGGCGTGTGTGTGAAAACTGCACAACAAAGTTCTTAACACGTTTTTTAATAAAATTCTATGGTTTTTTGTGATTTTTTGTGTCTACAGGAAACTGTGCCACTATCAATCTAGCAACGCCATACAATGACACTGAAAACTTCAAACTCTGCTGCTATGTCTTCCCTGCTAGAAATTTAAAATTTCAAACTCCGACGCTGGGAAATTTTCTTGTTGTTGAATTTTTCAAATTACAAACTGCACCATTGATAGAAACAGTGCTGCATAGTGCTCTCTATCCCTGTTGTAGAGCATCACTGTCAATCCTAGCGACGCCCTATAGTGTCGCTAATCTCTTCAAACTACGACAGATATGCGGGCTGCACTACTGGGGTGGAGTAAAAAGTTGATTTCTAGTTATTTTGACATGTGCCTTTTTGTCTTTGATCATTTTGAGCAATTAACCTATTTTTTCCCTCTATGTTTCTTGGACTAATCAGTTTTTGTAGGTGGAGTCAAGGAAGGAGCAAGGAGAATTTTAAAGTATAACATCATTTATCTATTGTATCAAGTGTCTTTAGACACTTTTGGAAGCAATTATAATTCCAATTCTAAAGGACTGTATCTCTTCAAGCTCTTTAGGACTCAATAAATTCCAATTTGGGTTTAAAACAAACAAGAAAAAAGGTTAAAAAGAACTTTAGGAAAACTTACTAGATTTTGTTTAAGGTTAACAATTGAACAAACAACTTTCATCTTTCCTTTTAGTGATTTAAAAAGAATAAAATCATTGCTTTGAAAGGTTAAAATGAACATGTGCTTCTATGTCTTGTAATCACCTACCCAAAGTAATATCATCTAAAAGACATATATGCACTTCTCTTGTACCTCATGATGATCTTGAGAATCAAAAGGCTTTTTGTGATATTAATTTGTATAAGTGATAGCCTCCACACTTCATTTGGGTTCTTAAAATTGGACAAAACTTGTGAGTGTGAGTGGAATATATCGTGTGTGTTCTCTCTTTGTTTCTCAACAAAGGTCGATTGAACTACGAATGTATTTTCTCACGTCTGTGTTATCTTAGAGGGCCTACCTTGTGGGAAAAAGTAATTACCCAAGGGAATGACCCAACTAGGAACATGCTAAATCCAAGCGACTTCCAATTGGTATATAAGTGTGGGTACTTGAGGAAAGGCAAGTATCATGAGGATTATTTTGACAAGAAGAGCAACAATGGTCTCTTGCTACATGGATGGTCCCCCATGAACTAAATGCCCCTACTAGAACCTTTGTTTAGAAAAGGCCAAGATCCTTGATCTATTTGTTGGTGCAAGAATGGTCCTTCTAAAGCCGTCCCATGTTTTTATGTCTCTTAGTAGAGATTAGAAGTATGTCGTGGGAGTTTCATGGGTACTGATGCTGACCTGAGAAGTGAGTGCACTATAAGGGGGAGCCTATGTGGTCAAGCATCTAATCATCCACTAAATGTAGATGTAGCTGGATTTATCCAAGTGGGAACCCAAAAAGTATTGTCTTTCATCCATAGGATTGTGCATATCCTGGAATCAAAACACTTTGTTTGAAGCGAAAACATTGGGAAAACAAACATTCAACATGAGCATCAAATTTCAAACCCTTTAGGAGGAGCAAATACCTTTGAAAAATCCAATTGCTATTGCTTGTCCTAAGGATTTCATCCTTAGAGACTTCTAAGTATTTGGATTTATATCTCAATTTTCTCTCACTAAAGTCAACATTAGGGAACTATTGCCTTGATTCTCTTGATTTCCACATAATGGACCTTGTGGGATGAAAAGGAGTTGAGACATAGACATTCAGTTTGAAAACTAAGCAAGACATTGGATGTGGTAAAATAAATTCATTAATCAAGATGAAATCAATTGAACCCCACACATGTGCGTGTTTATCTTTTGTCTTATGGTCTTTTGAGCAAACATTTATCTTTGGGTTTGAATTACTCTTAGGGAAAAACATATTCTTCAAAACCTTGGTCTTGTAAACAAGTCCCTCTTAGGTTCATTTAGGATCAAAACAAACAATCATTTCATCCATCCCAAACATCAATCAAATCCCATCTCACAAAAAACTGTTGAACCACTAGAAAAATCATTCATACTATACTTTTGGTAAAATCCTTCAAATCAACATCAAAATCATCTTGTTTGGCTAAGTGTGTGTGGATTAATCCTTCCTCGTACATCTAGTAAAATTATAATCCTTGTGGACAAGTTTATTCCAAGATAACATCCAACATCTTGGGGTTTATAAGTCCATTATCCAAATCAAAGAATCCAAAGAATCCTAAAGTCTAGTATTCCTCCAAGGATCTTAAAAGTTCAACACCCATATCATTCACCCCTTTCATCCTTCATCTCATCATTGGTCCCAAATTCCTTAGAAGTCAACAAGGTCAAAACACAAGAGGAACATGGAATATAAACTAGCTCCATACATCATGAGTGATCTAAGTCAACCAAACTATCAAAGCCTTACAAAAAAATGGATTATCAAAACTCACATTTATATAATTCATACATAGGATCATTATCTCCTACAAAATTCAATGGTACAACAAATGTGAGTATGCCCAGTCAAAAGTTTGGAACACCTTTCCAGATGGTATATTTAAATCCAAGTCCAAACCTACAAATCTATCAACCAAACACTCAATGTGTGAGTCTTCCAAAAAACAACATCATCCCACCAAATCCATACATGCCAAATGTAAATATACCAAGTACAAGTTTTTCAAACATGAACATTTCAAATCCATACTTGGTAAACTTTGGGATATATATGTTTATGAATCATACAAATGTTGTTCAAGGTCCAAACAAAATGATAACGACTCCATGTGTTGGTCCAAGTCAAGGTAACACCATGCAAAATCAAAGTTACGTAAATCAAGGCAATGTGATTGCCAACCACAACAATGTTCAATTTCAACATATAATTTCAAATCTAAACATCATGCCAAATTAGAACATTTTCCAAAATTAATTTTTCCATGATCCCATGCAAGCACCACAAGTATACGTTCTAAATCCACTTGAACAAAAACCAAGTCAACTATATCAAGGGTGTCAAGATCAAAATCAAGATCAAGTTTTGCGAGATCAAATTTCTTCACTTGCCAAAATAATTGACTCATTGCGCCAAGAGACATCTCCACCCCAAAATCAATACACTCTTCCATTGGTTAAACCATGTCATCAAAGCATTGAGTTGTGTCCACAACCACATCAAGAACAATATCTCCAATGTCAAGTAGTTAGATATCAAGATCAACCACATCAAAAAATCCAACCCCCACATCTCAAACATCAATCACCACATCTCCAAAATCAATCACCACAAGGTCAATTTAAAGTACAAGTCTCACAGCGTAACAAATGAGAATACACACCACTTGGGAAACCAATTGAATCGGTCATGCAACAGTTGGTGCAAAAAAAACTCATCACAATTCCCACCTATGAAAACTATCAAGATCCCTTAGTGAAACCACCATGGTGAAATAAAAATCACCTTTGTGATTTTCACAAAGTAAAGGGACACAAAACATTATATTGTATTTGACTAAAAAAATTCATCCAAGACCTGATTGATCAAAAAATAATAACTATTGGGGACAATGATCAAGATTCAACCACTATTGATAGCATTGACAATCTCTCCACCAAAATTGTTGAAAAAAATGATCAAGATCTATCCATGAATGAGACCCTTGAAGATGTTTCTACCTCATCTGATGATCAAATCAACATGCATCAAAAGTCATTTTTTAGTTATGATCAAAATCCTTCAACAATATTTGACAATGATCTATTTCAAGGAGTGTTAGAGTTATTTGATCCTATTGACACAATCCACAATCCATCGGCCGATGATCATGTTGAAAATGTTCTACATCACCTAATGAGTTAGAGAACACATCTCAAGAATTTATTCCCAAGAATGATCAACATCTTTCACCAAAGTCTAGCAATGGTCCTTCCCAAGACATATTGACATCCTTTGACCTCATGGTTATAGATACTGAAGGAATCCTCAACTCAAAATTTGACCCAAGTTCACTCAAAGATCAAGAGGATATTGAGCCACTTCCCATTCCCCATGATGATATCCAAGAACCCTTTATAAGCAATCCATCCTTTGAAACTGACTGATTTCAAGAACTTGATCCAAAGCATGTCAAAAGAATTTCCAAAATTAATCAAGATCAAGAATTTTTATCTCCAAGATACTACAATGATTTAATGGACACTCTCCTATCTATACAAGAGATCACATATAATGATCATATCCACATAGTACATACTCTTCCATCTACCCATAAGATGCTTTCTGTGGATGGACACATAGATGATCTTCATTCAGAATAGGATTTTGTTAAAAAAAAGAGTAGGTTATTAATTCCTACAGTCAAATTGAGTTGTCAACATTAGGATAAGATATATCCCAAATTTAGACTGAGGACATCATGTATGAAGATATTCAGTATTATCCACTCAAGGAAACAAGTCAAATAGAATAGGATATTCTAGAGTCAGTAGAGCAACAAATTGAGATAATGTCATCCATAGTGGTCATTATCAGAGGATGCTTACTAAACAAGACATCTCAAAACAAGTAGAATCAACGAACAAAAATGTTACTACCACCATACTGGGGGAAGCTATGTCTCAAGAAAATGTCAACATAGGGAGCACATAGAATCCTTATGATGAAATTGATGCCAATACTACAACTAGCCACATTGTGAATCTTCATCCACCCATCACCCCATCCACAAATTGGGACCAATATCAAAAGAAGGATTTGAATCAAAATAAGAACATCATCAAAGAAAAATAAGTTGGGAAGCATAATGGACAAATCAAATACAAGTGGATACCAAGGAATACAAAGAAAGATGATCCCTATCAAACTCCATTAGTCAAAGAAACTAAGGAGAAAAATAAAAAAGGGATAAGTATCCATCAAAGATGTCCACACAAGCAAAAGCAGGCTTCAAAAGTGACATACAAAGTATATCAAGGAGTTGGTCCTAATTCCATGCACACTTCTATATACACCCATCATTGCTCATCTTCCCAAGTTTGGAGAGTCAAAGGTTCCAAACTATCAACCAATCCATCTTTTATTCCTAAACACACTCCATCCATGCCTCCACGCATGATATCCAATTCTCACATTGACTATGTATTGGTGGCCACCCTTTATCATAAGGATTTAGAAGGCATTCTATGGCGATGTGCGCATAAAGACAAAGTTAACTCTGGTATCAACAAAGTAGATCAAGAATCTCAAAAGTTGTATTCAAGTGCACATATCTTGGCAAAACAACTTCTTCAGGAAGGATATCGATGGAACATCATGATAGAAGCATCTACATTGACACCACCAGGTGGTTCAACATGAGCTTAAAATCTTTCACAAAAAAATACAAAAAAAACAAAAAATCAAAAAATCAAAAACCAAAAAAAAAATCATGAAAACAGTAAAGAAAAAAATCATCCTCTTGTGAAAACCACTATGGTGGCACTTTGGGTAGGTACCATGATGAAAACCTGGTAAATAGGCATCATGTGTAGAATTGAGCATCTACATGTGCCACTTCAAGTGGAAGCATCTCATCTCATCCATAATGAATCCATTCATCTATAAACCATTGATCCAATTTGTTTTCATCCATCTACATCCATAGTCCAAGTTATCTTGAGGTTGATGAAAGTTTGGTGCACACTTTACACTTGCTAATGGTAAACATCTTGACATGGGCCATTTTCATTGATCCTATCCTACCCAACATTATCTGAGCCATAAATCATTATCCAATGAACATTCTTTATTCGAACACCTTATCTTATCACAAGATAATCCATATCCATCCAACCCTACACCCATCCAAGCATCCACCCATGGAATTCCATACATTGCTAGACACTAGGGGAAGATATGTACATCTTGCTTCGGGAATAAATTTGGATCTATCTCTTCCAACTTATGTGGTGATCCAAACATCAGCAAACACAAAATCAAATTGGTCAAAGAACTTGTAAGCGAAAATTCCAAATCACTAGCCCATGGCACATTTTGATGAGAAGGTGTTCCTTATCAAGCTTTATCTTTCATCAAACATCAATACAAACAATCAATATCAATTGCATCAAATTTGTACTTCAATGTTGTATCAAATCATTTAGAACAATTTTGTTTCAAAATCAAGCTTCAAAATCCTGATCAATCAAATCCCATCAATCCATTATCATCTCGGGATATCCTTTCTAGTCCTCATGTTGCTTAACACTATCCTTACATTGTTGTGTATCCTCAACAATGTTATCATCATCAATCCATCAATCAATTCCAATCAATCCCTCATCATCTTGGGATATCCATCCAAATCCTCGTGTTGCTTAAACACTATCCTTGCATTGTTGTGTATCCTCAACAATGTTATCATCATCAAATCCATCAATCTGATCAATCAACCTTAGCTTGGTTTTCAACAAAATCCCAAAAAAAAGCATTGATATCATCACACATATCCATATCTAAATCATCAAAATCATGCAAATATCCAAAAACATTCAAAACATTTCAAAAATCCCAAAACATTCATAAAAAATAGAAAAAAGTCAAAAACATGGTATTTGAACTACGTTGTAGGCAAGGCTAATCTTTGATCAACCCCCAAGACACAAAAACATTCAAAAAACACAAAATCCAAAAAATCGTAAATCTCATAAAACACAAAAACATTGGAAATTTTGAAAATCAAAACATTTGTAAAACATCTCGGAAAAGATCCAAAATAGTGTCAAAACATTGCAAAACACCAAAAACATCCAAATATTTGAAAAAAAAATCCATCCATCCCATTTCACATACACCCACAATAAAAATCCACTCATAATAAATCAATCATTTCCTTCATCCTTTGGCAAAACAAACAGAAACAACCACAACAATTAGCAAAAGAAAACTTCAAATGCAAAATCAAAATTGAAACAAGGAACTTTTAAATGCAAAATCAAAATCCTCATCATTCACAAACATGTCAATCAACCTTATATCAACATCCTTTTGAACAACCTATCAACTTGCCACCATCCACTAACAAGTCCTAGGATGCATCCTTCCTACAATGAGCATTGTCTTTGGAAATCACTTTGGAAACTTATCCTAAACAAAACATATCCCTTTGGCTGGAGGTATGAAGAACATTGGCTTGTTTGTGTACTTGATATTTTCTTTTGATTTATCTTATTGTGCTCATTCCAATGACCTCTCGATGATGTCTAAACAAAATGATTTAGAGAGAAAGGAATGGGGCAACGATCATTATCTTTTGTTTGTTGTGCCTATTGGATGTTCTTGTAATATAACTTGGCAAATACTTGCTTTGTTAGGTGTGTATGGAAGTTGTTTTGGGTAGCTTGTTGACTATTGCATTGATAGGTTATATCTTTCTATGTTTTGGTCTGAGATGTTTGAAACTTCTAAAGTGCATCCTAGCAAGATTTTTGTATGTTAGGTGTGAGTGAGAATACTCCTATTTGTTTGTCAAATCAAAGTCCATCACACTAGGTGCAACACCATCCTGGTTCTTTATACCTTGATGCATCGTATCTACGTGTGTAATCAAACATAAGGTAAATAGCCCTTTTAAAATCCCAATTCCTGATAAGAAAATCATCATCATCACCATCACCATCTCATCTCTAATAAAGTATCATCAGATCATGGACTTTTTGGATCCTCTCTTTCACCATCTCATTTCTTCTTATTCTTCTATCTTTACTAACATTTCTATCCAAGTATCAAATCTATGTGTTACTCAAAATATACATGAGGCTACCCATGGCCGATGACTGTCTATACATCATCAAATCTATCTACATCAAACATTCAAGCTTTCTCATCCTCTTTGAGTTGAAATGACCCTGAATCTTTATCACAAGATCACCCAAAAATCTAAATTTTTGTCTTATCTCTCGAGGGGGTAGTATACCAACATAATCCTTCCTGCTAGGGCAGCATTGGGGCATTTTAAAAATCATATTTTTTTTGGCTTTTGATCACGACATGATTATTCTTTGAATCAACAGAACAAGTGCATTACTTCGAAGAGGGAAAAAATGTAGACACGTAAAATGTACCAATTAATCCTATACACCTAATCCTAATCTACTAACACCAGTTTGTCTTGAATCATCACCATTTGCTAGTCATTTAATTTAAAAATAATCTTTATTTAATTAAATTCATCACATTTCATCTCTTAATTAAATAAATCAATTTTATCTGATTAAGTCATCATCTCCTATTAATTAAATAAATCACTTTGTGTAATTAATCCTATAGTCCCTCTTTTAATTAAATAATTCATTTTATTTAATTAATCTCTAAAGTCATCTAATTTAAATTAAATAAATTTATCTTTATTTGATTTAAAACTAACTTCATCCTCTTTAATTAAATAAATCAAACTTTATTTAATTAAGTCTAAAATCATTATTTCTCTCATTTTGATTTATTTAAATCCTAAAATCTAAGTCAAATGTCAAATAAGCTAAATCCCCATCTAAGTTAATTAAATCCTAATTAACTCTAATCCTCTAGATTTTACAACTTACACAATTTATTTGATTTATTAAATCTTCTATTTTTATTTAAAAAGGCATCTCAAGTGGAATATTCCTCCATTTCAAATTTCCCCCTCAAAAGGATTTGTCCTTCCAACAAGGCATTCAATACCTCTTACATGTCCTTGTACATTGAGCCAAGTGGCATTTACTTCATTTCTTTTCCCTCTAACATGTCACTTCAAAATCAAAATTCAAATTTGCACATTGATCAAAATGTGCTCAAGCTTCCTCCATTCACATCTTGACAAGTGGCACTTGGCCTTTGGATGTTGAATGATCCCACATTCATCCATTTTTCTCATTCTCCACCATTCTCATCTATAAATAAGAGGCTTTCCTTTGTATTTTGGATCCACAACTTAGATCAAAGTTACTATCTTCACATTTGGAGCAAGTTTATCCATTTCCATAGCATTTTCTATCATCATAGTTAGGTTATTGCAGATTTCATCTAGAAAGCACATTGTTCATCATCATCAAGTGGATCAAAATTCATCAAGCTTGCAAAGGAGTTGGGAAAGGGCCAATTTCCACATCAAATTGGCACCAATTTCCCCATGGGATTGAGAGTGTGCATGCTTAAATAGGATTTAATTTTTTTATTTTGTTTTGTTCTTCATTTCATTCCTATTTTGAGCATTGTAGATGAATTTCATGGGGAATCTTAGTTCTAACTTGCATATGGATCTAATATTGTGTTTGTTTGCTATGTTTGTGCAGGTCTAGGATTGGGGTTGAGAGCTGTTAAAGAGAAATAACAACTAGCTTGTTGCCAGAATTGAGTCATTTGAAATTTTTTATGGGACCCTTTAGACCCACTCCAAAATGGTGATACATTAAAATTTTCCTCAAAACTCATATGAATTCTATGAAATTAAGTTTGCATACTATTGATGAGCTATAAAAAAAAAATTCAGAAGGAATTTTCAAGAAAATATTTGGATTTAAATATTTTAATGCCATAATGTTTAGCCAATCCTATCACCATGAGGCCAAAAAATGAGGTTCTATCATCAATCTGAGGACAACTAAGCACTAGAAATTCATCAAATTTATAGGTGCTAACAAGAAGAAACATCATGCGAAAAAGAAAAAACACTTGTGATGGATGTGGACCTATTGACTAATAAGAAAGTAATGCTTCAAAAAATAGTGAAAATGTATACACAAGTGAACCAAGAGAATAAGACTATAATTGAAGAATCTATCATCAAACACATGGTGACCCCCTTTGCAACCTAAGAGAGAATAATTGAGAATTTTCCAAATGAACTCAAAATATCACTTAAGAAGAAAATTTTAAAATAAATGTATATTGAAGGTGAAATGAGGTAAGCACTAGAACAATTTATTTCAAATCTATATCTAGAATAACAAAGGTTGACACAAATGTGAGAAAAAGAACTCTAGTCCAAATAATGAGTGGATACACTAACGATGCAAAGTCAACAAACTAAACAAAAAATCCACCAAGGGGCTATTGAGGCTATAAAATAGGAGACCTATGTATCACTATTAGAGGAAGAAAAAGAAACTCAACAAATAGAGGGAATATAATCCAGGGTACCTCTTGATAGGTCAAAATTGAGGTGGCACATGAAATATATTGTATTTTATAAAAATATTTAGTTTGGTCTACATGTCAATTTGAGGGTGTAAACTTACAAAAGGAATAGTGGCTATCTACACAAGGGTTGTAGATAATGAGGTGAATGTGGATAAAATGCAACTAGAAAATTAAAAAATCATTTAAATTGCTACAAGAATTCTACTAAAAACACTGCTATAAGAAAATAAAAATAATAGTATTATAAAAACTGTATAGGTTGCTATAGGAACTTTTACAAGAAATATTGAAGAAAATAAAACTAAACAAAAGAATAAATAGTCACGAGCTCATTGCTAAATAATAATTAAAATAATATATTTGCATTTCTTCAAAGATTAATAATTATAAAAACATAATAAAATAACACAACATATTAAATAAAATACAAGATCATTTTCAATGCATCTTGAGAATGGGTCCTCCTCTCCATCTACATAGGATTGATCTACTGCAATTTTGCAAAGTCTTTAAAAAAGAAGCTATGAAATATATTATGTGTTCTCATAAAATATTGCATTCTTTTCTCCATGTTGTTCTCTTCTACACTATTCTCTATGCTATTACTTTTGTATTAGATTTTATAATGGCATTTCTATGTTATTTTTTAGCCTCGGATATCCTCCTTTCATTACTCTATATATGCACCTTTTACAACTCATGTATCATAGAAAATTAATCATAAATATAGGTCTACAAATAACAAATTAACTTAAAATAGAGAGTTTTATTTGGAATATGCTTATAAAATCAAAATAATATGGGAAGTTTCTTGTTTTGGCCAATAGTTATTGTCTATAATGCCAAAAACACTAGAGGTTACAATAGAAAAATAAATATAGAAGTTTTTTTGGCTTGTGGTTGTCTTATATCATATAAGTACAAAATAAATCACCATTTTTTGTAACAAAGAATTACCATCTATTGAAGAAAATAATTATTTAAAATGATTAATAGATGAAATTGAATTTTTTGTGAAGTATAATCATGGTCTATAAGAAGTCTATGTTCTCCTCATCCAATAGCATGTTGCAAGATTTATTGTCAAGGCTAGAATGATAATTCTTGTGAGTAAATACAATTGAATATTTAATTTTCACATTTTACCTAAAAACTATATAAAATATATCACTTATTTATATTTAATCATATGTAACAAAAGGTGGTAAAAATGTATGATTTAATATGAAAATGAAGTGCAAAATGTGAGGATTATGATGTATGAAACGGATAGAATATGGGATAAAATATAACATAAATGCCTCTCATTACCTCTCCTAAATAGCAAGAAGCATTGAGAAAGGAGTAAATATGTATATTTGGGCAAGTGAGGAATAGAGTTCTACTTTTGTTTTTTATTTTTAGTGACTTGGTATTCATTTTTTAAATTAATGTATCTTAGATTAAGGTTATATATCACACTTTGGCAATAGGTATGACTTAGTTAACCAACAACCTAATAACATAGAATGTATGTCATGGTATAATGGTAGATAGTGATGATAAAGCTTGTATTATTTTCATCTATAGATAATGGATGCACCATCCATTTCTCAATATCATTTGATGTATATAAATAGTTAGTTTATGTTCTTATTTTTTATATTTTTATATGCATAATATGTGATAAAAGTGCATCCCAATATAAATGTAAGAGACAAATAATGAACTAATTGCATTACATGAAATGTAAATTACCAACAATTAGAGTCCAGGATTGTGTAGCTACATAGCTACTCTTATGAACAAACTTTGTTAATTCCAATTATTATTATTTTGATTGATAATTGCATAAATCTACACATCGTATAAATAACATAAGTAATTGATTATGCTCAATGATGAGGGCGCAACCCGAGACATAGAAAATAACCCACAAACAAGAGAATTACTTTATTATTGAGAAAATGGAGCTTCTTACATGTAGAGGATCTCAAATCCCCAAGTTCTACAACACATGCAAGTTACAAGAAGCTACAGAATCACCCTTTCACAATATGCGAGCTTGTCCCCAAAAAAGTTACCCAAAAATTAGAAACCTACCCATAAATAAAGCTCCTCTTTAGTTTGGAGCCAAAACAACATTTAAATTTGAGTTTAGGTGGTTTGGCACTGAAAAATTAATTGAAGTTCAAATTTCAAAAGAACATTTGCAATTGTATCTTCTAGAAAGTGTGCCAACTTCCCGGGGCCATAACTTTTGATCTGGGACTCCGATTCGTGAACCATTTGAACCATTGGAAAGGTCTCAAAGTCAAGAACACGCTCAAAATATGCTATGCTGATTTTGGCAAGTTTCAGGAAAAATCTGGGAACTCTAAGTGCCTCAAATCTAACTCAAAATATTTTCAGGTGCAAATATGGGAAACTAAAACTGCAATATCTTTCAACCCAGGAATAGAAAATGAAAATCATAAATTGGGAATTTCATTATGATGAAAAGGGTATCAAAATGTAGAAACATCTAAAAATCAAGAAACTTGAAATTTAACTATTTTTGGGTGACGCAAGATTGCCCTTACACCACTGGATGCTCCTACATCAGACACCCAAGGTAATTTGAGAATTGACCCCATCACGTCTTAGATGGTTGAGGAAAACCCAAATAGTTGACCTCTGCCTTAGGCAACCAGGATGAGTCTTCAACAGGCCTTCCTTTCCATTTCACCAGATATTCTTCATATTGCCTGTTCCTAGTACTCCTTCCTACAGGACTATCCAGGATTTCGTCAATCTCCTCCTTTTTTGAAGTAGGTGCAGGAATCCCACTCTGTTCCATCATTGGTACTTCCTCTGTGCTACCTTCATGATACTCTGTCAAATTTGAAATGTTGAACACAGGGGAAATGTTGAATCCATCAGGCAACTCTACCTCATATGCATTCCCTGAATCATGCCTCTTCAAAATTTTACAGGGACCGAACTACTTCATTTTCAATTTGTTATATGTTCCCATTGGAAACCTTTCTTTCCTCAAGTGGAGCATCACTTCATCACCAATTTGAAACTCCTTAAACCTCCTCTTCTGATTTTCCTTAGCCTTATACTGCATATTCATCTTGTTAATATGTTCTCTTACCTTCTCATGTATATCCTTGATGTGTTCTACAAAATTTTCAGCTTCAGCACTTATTTTCTTCTCTTGGTCCATCTTCCTCAATTCTAGAGTTGTTCTCGGGCTACCTCCATACACAATCTAGAATGGTGATCTACCAGTGCTTCTGTTGATAGAATTGTTGTAAGAAAATTCTGCCTGGGGTAAGATCAAGTCCCATCCCTTGGGTTTATCTCCTGCTAAGCATCTCAGTAGGTTACCCAGACTCCTGTTAACAACCTCTGTTTGCCCATCTATTTGTGGATGGTGTGCAGAACTAAACTTCAACTCTGTTTTCAGCTTCTTCCACAAAGTCCTCCAAAAGTACCCCACAAAATTGGTGTCACGATCTGAAAAAATACTCTCTGGCAGACCATGTAGCCTTCCCACCTCTTTGAAGAACAAGTCAGCAATGTGGACTACATCATGGGTCTTCTGATATGGAATGAAATGTGCCATCTTCGAAAACCTATCAACCACCACAAAGACTGAATCATTCCCTCGTTGTGTCCTTGGCAAACCAAGAACAAATTCCATACTTATATCCTCCCACGACCTCTCTGGTAAAGGTAAGGGCTGATATAAGCTTGTATTCTGACTCACTCCTTTAGCCATCTGACATACCCTATAGCTTTTTACAAACTTCTTTACATCCTGTGACAACTGAGGCCAATAATAATGTTCACTGATAATGACAATGGTCTTATCCCGACCAAAATGTCCTGCCATTCCTCCACTATGCTTCTTCTTTATTAGGTTCTCTCTCATCGAACTCCTCGGGATACATAATTGACTTCCCTTAAATAACATGTCATCCTGGATTATGAAATCCAACCACCTTGTCCTATCCACTGTAATAGGTTCCTTGCAAGCTTTCCAAGCCTCTGCAAAATCAGGATCTTCTGTGTACAGTGTCTTGAGTTCATTGAACCCAACCACTTCAATCTGCATCTTTGTCATCAATGTATGCCTCCTACTTAAGGAATCTGCAACCTTATTTGACTTCCCACTCCTATGTTTCAAATAAAAGGTATAACTCTGCAAAAAATTTACCCATTTCGTATGCTTCTGATTTAATTTTTCCTTACTATTTAGGTACTGCAAGGCTTGATGATCAGTATATAGAACAAATTCCTTCGGCAACAAATAATGTCTCCATTTCTTTAATGCTTGAACTCTTGGCATCATTTAACTTTCCACTGAAATAGGCAATGGGCTTACCTTCTTGGCTCAACACTACTCCAATGGTACAACCACTGGCATCACAATCCACATGAAACACCTTATTAAAATTTGGGAGGTCTAGAATAGGTTGCTTTGTCACCTTCTGCTTTAATAGTTCAAAACTTTTTGAAGCTCCACTGCTCCACTTGAATTCTTTTCTATCCCCTCTCATTCTTTCAGTTAGGGGTCCACAAATACTACTAAAATTTCTAATGAACTTTCTATAAAAACTAGCCAAACCATGGAAAAATCTCACCTCAGTAGCAGTTCTTGGGGTAGGCCATTCCAGAATAGCCTTCACCTTCTCTAGGTCCATCTTGAGACCTTTTGCTGAGACAACAAACCCCAAGTACACTAACTCCCTCTTCTCAAAACTACACTTCTTCAAATTAATCAACAGTTTCTCTTCTCTTAACTTCTCAAAGGCTCTCTGAATATGCATCAAATGCTCATCCAACATCTTAGTGAAAATCAAAATATCATCTAAATACACAATAACAAAACTTCCCATAAATTCTTTTAGTACCTCGTTCATGGGCCACATGAATGTGCTCGATGCATTGGTTAGCCCAAAATGCATGACTAACCACTCGTATAGGCCCTCTTTGGTCTTGAAGGCAGTCTTCCATTCATCCCCCTCTCGAATTTGGATCTGGTGATATCCACTCTTCAGATCAATCTTTGTGAATTATTGAGCTCCACTCAAATAGTCCATCAGGTCATCCATCCTTGGTAGGGGAAATCTGTACTTGATCGTTATCTTGTTTATGGCTCGAGAATCTATACATATCCTCCACTCCCCATCCTTCTTTGGTGCTAGTACTGCAGGTACTGCACATGGACTCAAACTCTCCCATATCAAACCCTTTCTCAACAGCTCTTGAACTTGTCTATTCAACTCATCATTTTCTGCTAGAGTCATTCTATGAGCTGCCTTATTTGGCAAACTAGCTCTAAGAATCAAGTCAATTTGATGACTAATCTTCCTTATTGGTGGTAAACCCTCAGGTACATTATCAGAAATAATATCCTGAAACTCATCCAACATCCCAGAAACTTCTTCTGGAACCTTCTCACTATCCTCCTTACTCACTCTAGGAATCAATGCATAACACACATGCTCATGCTTCATACCTTCTAAAAATTTTTCTTCCATCTACATAACAAATTCTAGCACTACTGCATACCTTTTTTTCGATCTCCTTCAGGGGCTTCAACTTGTGACAAACCCCATCCTTTGTCAAGGAATAATTGTTTGCATGGCCATCAAGTCTATCTCGCCTATCGAACTGCCACGAAATCCCCAACAACATGTGACATGCATCCATGGGGATGATATCACATAGTACCTCATCATGGTAGCTCCCGATCTTGAACTTTACTAGGCACTGCTCATTAACCAAAACTTTGTTGTCTTTCTGCAACTAGGCAATCTGATATGGATGTGGGTGCCTTTCCCTCTTCAGCTTCAACTTCGTGACAATCTCTTCTAACACTAGATTATCAGTGCTTCCACCATCAATAATGACACCACAACATTTTCCTTCACACTTGCACCTTGTGCGAAATAGATTCTTCCTCTGTTCTGGTTCTTTTTCCTCAGTCACCAGGGCTCTCCTAATTACTAGGGCTTCTCCCCTTTCAGCATCATCTGAATGTTCAGATTGGGCCTCCTCATCTGCATGGGAAACCCTTCCACGACCTTCTAGCCTTTTGTCTGCCCTTCCTTGGTGTTGTGGACATTCATAGGCTCGATGCCCTTCTTCACCACACTGGAAACACATTCCTTTGAAACCACCTCTTCTATATCCTTGTCCATATCTCCCTCATCCTCTACCTCTTTGATCACCTCTGTTTTGATCACGAGGGTGGTATAAGTTATCATTCCTTTGGCTTCGGCTAGTACCCACATCTTCACTTTTCTTTTCATCATCATTTCGGCTTCCTGAAGGTCTTCCACTACCCCTTCCACTTTGACCTCCTCGTCCTTTTTTCTTGCCATCAAATCTTTTGTTCAACTTCTCTTCCACCTTTAGAGTAAACTGATACACATCCTCAATGGTGGTCATTCTGACTAGGCTTAACTCCTCTTGAAAGCTCGGTCGTAACCCATTAAGGTATCAGGCTACCTTCTCCTTATTGGCCTCTATGTGGCCCGTTCTGATGATTATCTTGTGAAATTCTTCAGTATATTTTTTCACAAATCTGCTTCCTTGCTTCAACCCTTGCAATTTCTTCAATAGATCTAAGTCGTAGTCTATTGGTATGAACTGCTTCTTCAATTTCTCTACCATGTGATTCCATCTGGTGATATTTCCTTTTCCTCTTTGATTTCTTTTCAACTGGACCTGTTTCCACCAAATACTAGCATGGACCTTCAGCTTCATTTTCACAAACTTAACCCGATCTGGGTCCTCTATTTCCTCATACTCAAAATATTCTTCTATTTCCTCATACTCAAAATATTCTGCTAGCTCGACTTCTAGAATAACTGGGGACTTCTACCCTAAGTCTTTTCCCGATCTTTGAAATGGCCCTTATTAGCTGCATTTGGTCTTGATCAATTGCTTCTTCTTCCTCTTCTACATCCGAACCTTCTTCCTCTCCTTCATCCTCACTTTCCTCCCTCGAGTTTAACCCTCTTCTCAACTGCTCTTGTAACGCATCAATCTGTCTCTCGAGGGCTGCCAGTGAATCTCTTCCACCAACATTTCTACCACCTCGACCACCTCTGGCACCACCATGCCTACCAGGCATCACTCTTGGAGGCATCTTTCTTGACCTCGACCCACAACCATGGTCCTAGTGCGAACTCCCTCAAGATTGGCAATCTGTCCACATGCTCAAGAAAACCCACTCTGATACCACTTGATGAGGATGCAACCCAAGACTTAGAAAATAACCCACAAATAAGAGAATAACTTTATTATTCAGAAAATGGAGCTTCTTACATGCAGAGGATCTAAAATTCCCAATTTCTACAACACATGCAAGTTACAGGAGCTACAGAATAACCCTTTCGCAATATGCGAGCTTGTCCCCAAAAAAGTTACCCAAAAATTAGAAACCCGCCCATAAATAGAGCTCCTCTTTAGTTTGAAGCCAAGACAACATTCAAATTTGATTTTAGGTGGTTTGGCACCGAAAAATTACAACTTGAAGTTCAAATATCAAAAGAACATTTGCAATTGTATCTTCTAAAAAGTGTGCCAACTTCCCGGGGCCATAACTTTTGATCCGAGACTTCGATTCGTGAACCGTTTGAACCGTTGGAAAGGTCTCGAAGTCAAGAACGTGCTTGAAATTTGATGTACCAATTTCAGCAAGTTTCAGGGCTGATCTAGGAACTCTAAGTGCCTCAAATCTAACTCGGAAGATTTTTATGTGCAAATCTGGGAAACTAAAACTGCAATATCTTTCAACCCAAGAATAGAAAATAAAAATAAAAAATTGGGAATTTCATTATGACGAAAAGGGTATCCAAAAATGTAAAAACTTCTAAAAACTAAGAAACTTGAAATTTAACTATTTTTGGGTGATGCAAGATTGCCCTTACACCACTGGATGCTCCTGCATCAAACACCCAGGGTAATTTGAGAAGTGACCCCATCACATCTCAGATGGTGGAGGAAAACCCAAATAGTCGACCTCTGCCTTAGGCAACCAGGATGAATCTTGAATAGGCCTTCCTTTCCATTTCACCAGATATTCTTCACACTGCCTATTCCTGGTACTCCTTCCCACACAACTATCTAGGATTTTTTCAATCTCCTCATTTTCTGAAGTAGGTGCTGGAATCCCACACTATTTCGTCGTTGGTACTTCCTCTGTGTCACCTTCATGATACTCTGTCAAATCTGAAATGTTGAACATAGGAGAAATGTTGCATCCATCTAGAAACTCTACCTCATATGCATTCCCTGAATCATGCCTCTTCAAAATTTTACAAGGACCGAACTTCTTCATCTTCAACTTGTTATATGTTCCCACTGGAAACCTTTCTTTCCTCAAGTGGACCATCACTTCATCACCAATATGAAACTCCTTATACCTCCTCTTCTGATCTGCCTTAGCCTTATACTGCATATTCATCTTGTTAATATGTTCTCTTACCTTCTCATGTATATCCTTGATGTGTTCTCAAAAATCTTCAGCTTCAACATTTAGTTTCTTCTCTTGGTCCATCTTCCTCAATTTCGAGTTGTTCTCTACCTCCATACACAAACTGGAATGGTGATCTACCAGGCTTCTGTTGACATAATTGTTGTAAGAAAATTCTACCTGGGGTAAGATCAAGTCCCATCCCTTGGGTTTATCTCCTACCAAACATCTCAGTAGGTTACCCAGACTCCTATTAACAACCTCTATCTACCCATCTATTTGTGGATGGTGTGCATAATTGAACTTCAACTTTGTCTTCAGCTTCTTCCACAAGGTCCTCCAAAAGTACCCCACAAATTTGGTGTCACGATCTGAAACAATACTCTTTGGTAGACCATGTAGCCTCACTACCTCTTTGGAGAACAAGTCAGCAATGTGGACTGCATCATGGGTCTTCTGACATGGAATGAAATGTGTCATCTTCGAAAACCTATCAACCACCACAAAGACTGAATCATTCCCTCATTCTGTCCTTGGAAAACAAAGAACAAATTCCATACTTATATCCTCCCATGGCCTCTCTGGTACAGGTAAGGGATAATATAAGCCTGTATTTTGACTCAATCCTTTAGCCATCTGACATACCTTGTAGCTTTGTACTAACTTCTTCACATCCCGTGACAACTGAGGCCAATAATAATGTTCACTGATAATGACAATGGTCTTATCCTGACCAAAATGTCCTACCATTCCTCCACTATGCTTCTCCTTTATCAGGTTCTCTCTCATGGAACTCCTCGGGATACATAATTGACTTCCCTTAAATAACATGCCATCATGGATTATGAAATCCAGCCACCTTGTCCTATCCACTGTAACAGGTTCCTTGCAAGCTTTCCAAGCTTCTGCAAAATCAAGATCTTCTGCGTACAGTGTCTTAAGTTCATTGAACCCAACCACTTCAATCTGCATCTTTGTCATCAATGTATGCCTCTTGCTTAAGGCATCTACAACCCTATTTGACTTTCCACTCCTATGTTTCAAAACAAAGGTATAACTCTACAAAAACTCTACCCATTTCATATGCCTCTGATTTAATTTTCCCTTACTATTTAGGTACTATAAGGCTTGATGATCAGTATATAGAACAAATTCCTTTGGCAACAAATAATGTCTCCATTTCTTTAATGCTTGAACTATTGCATAAAATTCCTGATCATAAACAGAATACTTTCTCTTGGCATCATTTAACTTTTCACTGAAATATGCAATGGGCTTACCTTCTTGGCTCAACACTGCTCCAATAGCACAACCACTGGCATCACAATCGACCTAAAACACCTTATTGAAATCTAGGAGGGCTAGAACAGATTGCTCTGTCACCTTCTGCTTCAACAGTTCAAAAATTTTTGCCGCTCCACTGCTCCACTTGAATTCTTTTCTATCCCCTCTCATTGTTTCAGTTAGGGGTCCACATATACTACTAAAGTTGCTAATGAACTTTCTATAAAAACTAGCCAAACCATGGAAAGATCTCACCTCGGTAGTAGTTCTTGGGGTAGGCCATTCCATAATAGCCTTCACCTTCTCTGGGTCCATCTTGAGACTTTTTTCTGAGACAAAAAACCCCAAGTACACTAACTCCCTCTTCACAAAACTGCACTTCTTCTAATTAATCAATAGTTTCTCTTCTCTTAACTTCTCAAAGGCTCTCCGAATATGCATCAGATGCTCATCCAATGTCTTACTGAAAATAAAAATATCATCTAAATACACAATAACAAAACTTCCCAGAAATTCTTTTAGTACCTTATTCATGAGTCGCATGAATGTGCTCGGTGCATTGGTTAGCCCAAAAGGCATGACTAACCACTACTACAGGCCCTCTTTGGTCTTGAAGGTAGTCTTCCATTCATCCCCCTCTCGAATCCGGATCTGGTGATATCCACTCTTCAAATCAATCTTTGTGAAGTATTGAGCTCCACTCAAATAGTCCATCAGGTCATCCATCCTTGGTAGGGGAAATCTGTACTTGATCGTTATCTTGTTTATGGCTCAGGAATCTGTACACATCCTCCACTCCCCATCCTTCTTTGGTGCTAGTACTGTAGGTACTGCACATGGACTCAAACTCTCCCATATCAAACCCTTTCTCAACAACTCTTGAACTTGTTTGTTCAACTCATCATTTTCTGCTGGAGTCATTCTATGAGCTGCCTTATTTGGCAAACTGGCTCTATGAATCAAGTCAATCTGATGACTGATCTTCCTTATTGGTGGTAAACCCTCTAGTACATTATAAGAAACAATATCCTAAAACTCATCCAACATCCCAGAAACTTCTTCTGGAACCTTCTCACTATCCTCCTTACTCACTCTAGGAATCAATGCATAACACACATGCTCATGCTTCATACCTTCTAAATTTTTTCTTCCATCTACATAACAAATTCTAGCACTCTGCATACCTTTTCTTGATCTCTTTTAGGGGCTTCAACTTGTGAACCCCATCCTTTGTCAAGGAATAAGTGTTTTGCATGGCCATCATGTATAGCTCACCTATCGAACTGCCACGGCCTCCCCAACAACATGTGACATGCATCCATGGGGATGATATCACATAGTACCTCATCATGGTAGCTCCCGATCTTGAACTTTACTAGGCACTGCTCATTGACCAAAAATTTGTGGTCTTTCTGCAACCAGGCAATTCGATATGGATGTGGGTGTCTTTCTCTCTTCAGCTTCAACTTCATGACCATCTCTTCTAACACCAGATTATCAGTGCTCCCACCGTCAATAATGACATTACAAAATTTTCCTTCACACTTGCACCTTGTGCGAAATAGATTCTTCCTCTGTTCTAGTTCTTTTTCCTCAGTCACCAGGGCTCTCCTAATCACTAGGGCTTCTCCCCTTTCAGCATCATCAGAATATTCAGATTGGGCCTCCTCATCTGCATGCGCAACCCTTCCACGACCTTCTAGCCTTTTTTCTGCCCTTCCTTGGTGTTGTGGACATTCATAGGCTTGATGCCCTTCTTCACCACACTGGAAGTACATTCCTTTGAAACCACCTCTTCTGGATCCTTGTCCATATCTCCCTCGTCCTCTACCTCTTTGATCACCACTGTTTTTATCACGAGGGTAGTTGAAGTTATCATTCCTTTGGCTTCGGCTGGTACCGACATCTTCACTTTTCTTTTCATCATCATTTCGGCTTCCTGAAGGTCTTCCACTGCCCCTTCCACTTTGACCTCCTCATCCTTTTTTCTTGCCATCAAATCTTTTGTTCAACTTCTCTTCCACCTTTAGAGCAAACTGATACACATACTCAATGGTGGTCATTCTGACTAGGCTTAACTCCTCTTGAAAGCTCGGTCATAACCCATTAAGGTATCGGGCTACCTTCTCCTTATTGGCCTCTGGGTGGCCCGTTCTGATGATTATCTTGTGAAATTCTTCAGTATATTCTTTCACATATCTGCTTTCTTACTTCAACCCTTGCAATTTCTTCAACAGATCTAAGTCATAGTCTATTGGTATGAACTGCTTCTTCAATTTCTCTACCATGTGATTCCATCTGGTGATATTTCCTTTTCCTCTTCAATTTCTTTCCAACTGGACCTCTTTCCACCAAATACTAGCATGACCCTTCAGCTTCATTTTCACAAACTTAACCCAATCTGGGTCCTCTATTTCCTCATACTCAAAATATTCTTCTAGCTTGTTGATCCAGTCGATCAACTCTTTCGGGTTTAGACTTCCGGAATAACTGGGGACTTCTGCTTTGGGTCTTTTCTCGATCTTTGAAATGACCTTTATTAGCCACATTTGGTCTTGATCAATTGCTTCTTCTTCCTCTTCTACATCTGAACCTTCTTCCTGTCCTTCATCCTCACTTTCCTCCCTCGGGTTTAACCCTCTTCTCAACTGCTCTTGTAACGCATCAATCTGTCTCTGGAGGGCTGCCAGTGCATCTCTTCCACCAGCATTTATGCCGCCTCGACCACCTCTGGCACCACCACGCCTACTAGGCATCACTCTTGGAGGCATCTTTTTTGACTTTGACCCACAACCACAGTCCTGGTGTGAATTTCCTTACAATCGGCGATCTGTCCACACACTCAAGAAAACCCACTCTGATATCACTTGATGAGGGCACAACCCGAGACTTAGAAAATAACCCACAAATAAGAGAATAACTTTATTATTCAGAAAATGGATATTCTTACATGCAGAGGATCTCAAATCCCCAAGTTCTACAACACATGCAAGTTACAGGAAACTACAGAATCACCCTTTCACAATATGCGAGCTTGTCCCCAAAAAAGTTACCCAAAAATTAGAAACCCACCCATAAATAGAGCTCCTCTTTAGTTTGGAGCCAAAAAAACATTCAAATTTGAGTTTAGGTGGTTTGGCACCGAAAAATTACAACTTGAAGTTCAAATTTAAAAAGAACATTTGCAATTGTATCTTCTAGAAAGTGTGCCAACTTGTCGGGGCCATAACTTTTGATCCGGGATTCTGATTCACGAACCGTTTGAACCATTGGAAAGGTCTCAAAGTCAAGAATGCACTTGAAATATGCTATGCCAATTTAGGCAAGTTTTGGGGCCGATCCAAGAACTCTAAGTGCCTCAAATCTAACTCAGAAGATTTTCAGGTGCAAATCTGGGAAACTAAAACTACAATATCTTTCAACCCAGGAATAGAAAATGAAAACCATAAATTTGAAATTTCATTATGATGAAAAGGGTATCCAAAAATGTAGAAACATCTAAAAATCAAGAAACTTGAAATTTAACTATTTTTGGGTGATGCAAGATTGCCCTTACACCACTGGATGCTCCTGCATCACTCAAAGATTGCTAATTATGCTAAAATATGGAAAAGTGATTAATGGTATAAATAACATAAGTGATCAATATTATATTAAGCAAATTATGTCATGTTCTTTCATTTTTTGCTTCAAACCCCTTAAAAAATTGACTTGTATGCAATTTCCTTCTAGTCCAATGTTAACTTCTATGTAAATATATTATGATTAGTAAAATTATGAAAATAATGGGTCTATATTCTCAAATTTAAACAAAAAAAATCATTAATAAACATTTCAATTCTCTAAACATGAAAATATTACCTAAGATAATCAAATTTGATCTAAGAACTATAAATTTTCTTCTTCTATGTTGTCAAGTGAACAAAATGATGTTGAAAAGGTGATGGAGTATGCAAAATATCATGGCACAAGAAGTAAACACCATGAAAATGTGTTTCCTTCTCAAAAAAAGTGCATTAACAAGACAAAAGTAGGGAATGTGGGCCTATATAACAGGTCTGGTTCCTTTTTTACGATTTTTAGTAAAGGTCATTTGACACTTGCCAAATTTAGCGAGTGCCAAATAAGCTTTGTAGAGATTTTTTGAGTGTTCACAAATTGGTAAAGTATACAAAGAGAGATAAAAGGGAATGAGAGAAATAGATAAGGTAAGGGAATGAGTGACAAAGAGAGAAAAACACTTTTACCCTAAACCTTAAATCATATACCCTATGCACCCTATAATGTACCATAAACTTTCTACCATCAATCTTGTACCCTAGACCCTAAGCCCTGTATCCTAAATCTTAGACCCTATGTACTTTAAACCTTCTAGATCATCACTCTCACAAGATGGAGGAACTAATTGATGATGGGTTAAACACTATAGCTAATGTTGTCACTAATTTTGACGTATTTCTTGAAGACCATGTTTCCAGTTTTTAGTTTATGAGCTTACAAAATAATATACCTAGGTCCTCACATGGAAAAAATAAAGATACAAAATCATTGTACAATGCTTCAATTGCATCAACCACTGCTAAATTATTGGGAAATGGCACTAGAGATGACTTATTTTTTGGAAGATGAAATACTCTTAGAGGGGGGGTGAATCAGAGTATCATAAAATTTTCACTTTTAACTTGACTTACAAATTGAACTAAGACCTTGAAACAATTTTATGTAACCTTTTAATTGCAGAGTGAACATGGATGTGACTTTTTAATTCTAGAGTGAACATGAACATGTCAACGAACTTTAACAACATAATGAATGATCACAAAGATTTTACTTAACCATGTCAAAGCATAATTGTAATTTTTCATATAATATTGCTTGAACAATTCTTTTTCAATGCTTTATTTTCACACAAATTTATGCATAATTTTGAACACTTGTATGAAATATTTAGACATTTATTCAAGTATCAAAGCATTTGCATTGACATGTGACTGAAGTGAGAAACATAAACATTTAAGCACATGAACTAAAAACATAATGCACAAATTTCATCACATAACACAATATTTTCCTGAGTGGAAAAACCCTCTTGGGGTATAAAAAACCACTTGAATAATTCCTTTTATTATTTAGAGTACCAACTCAATCAGGAGCACCAACTCCATCCGGAGCACCAACTCCATTATTACATTTTTTTTCAAATAGCAATGTATACTATCAGGACTTTATAACCACATACTTGTGCAATCACAAAATCTCAATAGAGTACAATAGAATAATTTTCAATGTAGCCTATTATAATTTGTATTGTGTATAACAATAAACAATGTATAAACAACTGAAATTCTAAGCATTATCTCTATATGAAATCAAAGATATGATACAATATAAACCTTCTTTTTCTTTTCTTACAACACAATTGTAACTCTGCAAATTCCCTTTCCAATCTCCGACCAAGCAATGGAAGAAAGCGATGCTTAAATAAACAAAGAAACTTGTGTAAATCATCAAAACTCTTGAGCTCAAACTTGAGTAACCAAAACTGAAAAAATAGTTGTCTATAACTATTTTATTGTAAACTGAACAACCATTTTTCAATCTTCATTTCAAAATGACAAAGATATTGTCAAGATTTTACCTCATTTTATGTCAGGTAGATGTCAAAAAAAAATCTCATACAATCTGCCAAGAATACCTTCATTTCCAACTGCAAGATAAACAACTACCTTTCTACTCTTTCCTTCATTCCAACTAGCTCGAACAAGAGTTCATCAAAGTCTCAATACTAGCTCTACAATTTTTTGTTGGCGGCTAGGGTTTTACCTTCAACCAAATGATGAATAAAAAAAACTCTGTTTTCTCTATCCCTTCTTTCAATCAAATACTATACTCAAGTTCATAATGATTTCAAATCTTAATAAAATGATATGCTATATCATTTGAAATCCGTGTGAATGTCTAAAACCACCGACAACATAATTACCAACTCAATTGCCAAGCCACACTATTCACATGTATATTATAGTCCACGTGAATATGAAATAGACTAATGCAAATAAATAATGCCAAAATGAAATATTTCATCGACTGTCCAAGGTAATAAACATTTACCATTGGAAACCATAGGGGCCCAATCACCTTTACAAAGCATATATTTGCTATGTGAAACACAAACCATTGATACCGAAGTATATTATTAAAACCCAATAACAAAGCCATGTCAAATATAAAGAGCCTAATAAATACCAAGGGAAAATACAATATGTCCCCTTGTGAAAGATTTTAACACCAAGTGAAACCAAGGTGAATCCAAGTAAACCAATATAATGCAAGTGATAAAATATTTCCTTGGTGAAATATTGAAACCCAAAGAACCAAGTGCCAATATAACCTCCGTTTTATAAACCTGTTACTAGCACCTGTGAATGCCAAAGTGAACAACCATATTGCCAATGACATAATCTCAAAAACTTTGCAGATATACACATGTCATTGAACCGACAACTTGATATATACATGAATAAATGTGAGTCCTTATCAATGTAAGAACACAAAATAACAATGTAACACATTTATATATCAATTAAGAACCAATGATAGAAGTATAATGAAATGATATCACCTGAAACAACTTTCAAACATATCCTTCATCACTACACATAAAACCAAAGGATTAGTCCCAATAGAAAAACAACAACATCAAGGATCAAGTAATCATCAAAAGAGCAGAATATCATCAAAGCATGATAATGAGCCAGCTGTCAAAAGTGCCACCAAATGAAAAATAAATCGAGTATGCCATAAGAAACTAATTGAGTATGTTCACTGCATTTCCAATAACCAAGTGAACCAATGCCAACTAAATACCATAGTGCAACCAACTATAGTTTTGACATCAAGGACATAAATTCCAAAAGAAGAAATCCAACAAACTCCCCCTTTGTCCTTGATGGAAAAAACTGAGCCATCTGAACCAAATCACCATAATTTAAAAACTAAACCATTTGAACCAAACACCATAATGTCTCCCCCTTTTTGTCACAAGGACAAAGGAAGAGCCAAAAAAGGGCCATGAAATGTAACTAAAACAACTACAGATAAAGCAATGATGCAACAAAAATGTACCAAATCAAGCAGCAAGAAGTTGCTAAGAGAGCTAGAAAGCTCCCCCTGAATCCATGATAGAGCATTATTGAAGTAAAGATTGAGAGACAACTCCCAACTATAAGCGAAGTCTTTCAAAGACCTCCTTAGCCAAAGGCTTCGTAAAAATATTTGCAACCTATGCTTGAGTAGCGACATATTGCACATAAACATCATTTACAAGCACCTTTTCACAAAGAAAGTGAAATTTAATAGCAATGTGCTTTGTTCTAGAGTGCATAACTAGATTTTTGGACAAATTTATAGCACTAGTATTGTCACAAAAGATAGAAACTATTTTTTCAATAGCAATACCGATATCACACAATGTTTGTGCCATCTAAAGTAGCTAAGTACAAAAAGAAGTGGAAGCAATGTATTCTGCTTCTGCTGTAGAAAGTGACACAAAATCTTGTTTCTTCCTATCCCATGCAACCAAACGATCACCAAGAAAGAATGCAGCACCACTGGTGCTTTTCCTGTCATCTAAACAACCAACCTAATCAGCATCGGTATAGGCCATCAAAGTGAAATCATCATTTCTATTATACCAGAGACCATAGTCAAGAGTACTCTGAATGTATTTAAAAATCCTTTTTACAACTGTAAGATGTGATTGTTTAGGAGCAAATTGAAAACGTGAAACCATACAAATTTCTTGCATCAAATCAGGTCTCGATGTAGTCAAGTACAACAAATTTCCTATCATAGATCGATATTCAGATTGATTCATATCAGGTGAATCATCAACCTTAGAAAGTTTACAACCTGTAACCATAGGAGTGCTTACTGCATGACAGTCATCCATCTGAAATATTTTAAGCATTTCTTTAGCATACTTAGTTTGAGAAAGAAAAATGCCATGTTTAAGTTAAGAAACTTGAAGTCCAAGAAAAAATGTTAGTTCACCTAACATGGACATTTCAAATTTAGATTCCATGATCTTAGAATTTTTTTTAGAAAGAGCATCATTATTGCAGCCAAAAATAATGTCATCAACGTAAACTTCAACAACCAAGATATCATTACCTCCCATTTTAACATAAAGGTTGTTATCCACACCACCTCTTATGAAGCCATTTGCTATCAAATGTGAATCCAACCTTGAGTACCAAGCTCTAGGAGCTTGTTTTAGACCATACAATTCCTTTTTCAACATGTAAACATGAGTAGGCTTGTCTTGTGCAACAAATCCTTCAGGATGTTCCATATAAACTTCCCCATCCAAATATCCATTTAAAAAAGCAGTTTTGACATCCATTTGATATACTTTAAAATTCTTAAAACAAGAATATGCCAAAAATATTCTAATGGATTCAATTCTAGCAATAGGTGCATAAGTTTCACCAAAATCAATACCTTCCTATTGTGCATAGCCTTTGCACACAAATCGTGCCTTGTTTCTTACAACTTTTCCACATTCATCAAGTTTATTTCTAAAAACCCACTTTCCACCAATGATATTTTTTTCATCAGGTCTTGGGACTAACTCCCAAGTCTTATTCTTTTCAATCTGGTTGATTTCTTCTTGCATTGCTTTCGACCAACATTCATCATCTAATGCTTCACTACATGTCTTGGGTTCAAACTCAGTTACTAAATAGAAATGTTCGTAATTTGAGCTTGTTCCTCAATTTTTTCTTTCCTTCTTGTCAAGACACCTGCACTTCTATCCCCAATTATCTGATCTTGAGGATGATTCTTGACAATAATCCTAGAGGGTATTTTTGGAGGTGCTACTACTTTAGAGCTTGAGGCATCCTCCTGTTGTGTATCATCTGCTTTAGCAGATTTGGGAGATATGTCAAGACCTACCATAGATTCCTCTTCAACATCCTACACATGATCATCATCTAGAAGCAACTTTTCATCAAACTTGACATTAACATATTCAACAATCTTATTCATCCTCTTATTGAAACATTTATAAGATTTGCTATGTGTAGAATATCCTAAAAAGATACCTTCATCAGATTTGGATTAAAAGCTTCCTAAGTTTTCATCATCTCTTTTGATAAAGCATTTACAACCAAATATTTTGAAGTATTTAATAGAGGCATATTTACCATACTAAAGCTCATATGGAGTGAAATTGGATTCACCCTTATTTGCACTCTGTTTAGAATATAAACACCTCTATGAACAACTTCTTCCCAATACATATCTAGAAATTTGGCTTCATCTAGCATTGTTCTAGCCATTTCTTTCACTGTTCTTTTTTTCCTTTCCACAACCCCATTCTATTGAGGTGTCCTTGTAGCAACATATTGCCTTTTTATGCCATGTTTCTCACAATAATCAATGAATTCTTGAGAGGAAAACTCACCTCCCTTGTCTGATCTCAAGCATTTAAGTTTCATATCAGATTCTTTCTCAACCATTTTATGAAAGATTTTAAATCTTTCAAAGGCCTCTGATTTATGTTTGAGAAAGGTTACCCAAACCATCCTTATGTAGTCATCTACAAATAACATGAAGTAATTCTCACCATTTATTGACCTTGTCCTAGTAGGACCACATAAATCAGTGTGTGCAAGATGCAAAGGTTTAGTTGAAGCATGTTCCTTGGATTTGAAACTAACCTTTGTTTGCTTACCTCTTAGACATTCTTTGCAAACTGCATTTTTTGGTTTGCTTAGAACAGGAAAACCTCTCACATTCTGGTTTTTGTTGATTCTAACCAGATTATCAAAGTTAACATGTCCTAATCATTTATGCCATAACTAGTTCTATTCAACTTGACCCATAAGTCACATTCCTTCATTTCTTTCATGATTGGAAGAGTCAAGGAGGTTGTAAACATTACCATGTGTCCTTAATCCTGTTGCAACTGTTTTAGCAGATTTTTTCTTTATTGCACAACCTTGTTAAATGAATATAACATTGAACCCATTGTCACAAATCTGACTAACACATAAAATATTGTGTTTAAGGCCTTATACATAATACACATCATAAATGGGTGTGTCATAATTTAGAAGCAGAGAGCCTTTACCTTTAATCAGAATTCATGTATTGTCACCAAACTTTACAAAACCTCTTGCATAATTTTCAAGTTTTAAAAAATTGTCCTTATCTCCTATCATGTGGTTGGAACAACCACTATCCAAAACCCATAATTCCTTCTTATTGGAGAGAAAGGAAGTTTGCACAAGCATGGATTGCTATATGCTTGGAACAAACATGGGTCTCCAAACCTTTTTAGTGATTTGTTTACCTTGTTTGCATTGTTTGGATGTGTGACCAAAAGTGTTGCATTTGAAACATCTAAGTGAATTTGGAAAGCCAAAGAACTGTTTGTGACCAAACCTTGGTGTTCTAGGCATCATAAGCCTGCAATTGCTCACTTTGTGTCCAAATTCATTACAAAAGAAGCAATAACCATGGAGAAATGTATTAAACCTGAAATTGGTTCGTTTATGCTCAAATGGCCGCTTCTTACCAACTGCATTAAATTTCTAATTTAAAGTTTTTGAACATTCACCAGTGTGGAATCCAACACTAGACATGTCTTTATGTTGATTTTGTTTCCCAAGTATATCATTCAAGTGCATAGTGCTTTAATAGCCTTCAACTTGTTTTTTAAAAGTGACAACTTGTTGTTCAAGTTTTTGAATATCTTTATCTTTATCAACAAGAACTAATTTGAGATTATCCACAACTCTTTTAGAGTCATCAAGTTCTACTTGTAAGCATGTGATCATTTTGTTTTGACTATGCTCTTGAGAAGCAATTTGTTTCTTTAATCTTTTTATTTCTCAAAGAAATTCACCTTCAAGATTAATTTCATCATTTTCTAAATCAGACAAATTATCTGATTCTTTATTTGAAGTCTTTTGTGAATCGACTTCAACCATGAATAAAGTTTCATCTTCATCACCTAGTGAGTCATCTGTCTCAACATCTAAGTCTTCTTTGGTAAAGAGACTCTTTTTCTTTTTGAAGTTAAACTTCTTTTTAGGATTAAAAGCCTTTTTCTTATACTATTTTTCTGAATTTTCATCCTCATTGTTTTGATCACCGTAAGGGCATTTAGCAGCAAAGTGTCGAGAATTTCCACAAGTAAAAAATTTAAAGGGCAGCTTACTCTTATATTTATTTTTGAGTTTTTTTACAAGAAGAGCTTCTTTTGAATCTGATAAATCGGATTCACTATCATCTGATAGTTCTTTCTTTTCAACCTTGACAATAGTTTCTTTTGATGTAGAACTAGTATTACCAATTCTCATTTTATATGCAATTAGAATACCTTGTAGATTGTCCGAGGTAAGTGCATCAAAATGTTTCTTCTCTTCAAGAGTAGAAACCTTAGACTCAAATTTAGGTTGCAAAGTTCTAATCACTTTTCTAACTACATCAAATTCTTCAACTGTTTCACCTAAACCTCTTCTTGCATTTACAATTTCATCTACCCTTAGAAAATAATCTACAATCTTTTCATCATCTTTCATTTTCAATTCTTGAAACTAATTTTTAAGAGTGAGTATCTTGGACTGTTTGACTTTTCCATTACCTTGATACACATTCTCAAGCTTTTTCCAAATTTCAAAAGCTGATTTACAATGCATAACTTTAAAAAACACTTCTTTTGTCAAACCACATATAAGAGCATGTTTAGCTCTTGCATTTGTTTCATATTTTCTTTTCTCATCAGAATCAGTGGGTATTGATGTAGGTACATCATATTTTTTTTACACAATACTCCAAACATCTATATCAATAGAAATCAAATATGTTTCCATTCTAATTTTCCAAAAAACATAATCAGTGCCATCAAATAGAGGAGTTCTTGTAATAGATGAACCTTCTTGCAAATGTGACATATTGAATTCCAAGAGAAAAATAAATCCTAGGTAAGAAACCTAATGGAAGACCCTATGCTCTGATACCAATTTTTGGAAGATGAAATACTCTAAGAGTGGGGGGGGGTGAATCAGAGTATCATAAAGTTTTCACTTTTAACTTGACTTACAACTTGAACTAAGACCTTGAAACAATTTTATGTAACCTTTCAATTGCAGAGTGAACATGGATGTAACTTTTTAATTGTAGAATAAACATGGACACGTCAAAAAACTTTAACAACAGAATGACTAATCACAAAGACTTTACTTAACCATGTCAAAGCATAATTGTAATTGTTCATATAATACTACTTGAACAATCCTTTTTCAATGCTTTATTTTCACACAACTTTATGCATAAGTTTGAACACTTGTATGACAAATTTAGACATTTATTCAAGTATCAAAGCATTTGCATTGACATGTGACTGAAGTGAGAAACATAAACATTTAAGCACATGGACTGAAAACATAATGCACAAATTTCATCACATAACACAATATTTTCTTGAGTGGAAAAACCCTCTTGGGGTATAAAAAACCACTCAAATAGTTCATTTTATTATTCAGAGCACCAACTCAATTAGGAGCACCAACTCAATCAAGAGAACCAACTCCATTATTACAAAGTTTTTCAAATAGCAATGTAAACTATCTAGACTTTATAACTGCATACTTGTGCAATCACAAAATCTCAATAGAGTACAACAGAATAATTTTCAATGTAGCCCATTATAATTTGTACTGTGTATAACAGTAAACAATATATAAACAATTGGAATTTTGAGTATTATCTCTGTATGAAATCAGAGATATGATACAATATAAACCCTCTTTTTCTTTTCTTACAACACAATTGTAACTTTGCAAATTCCCTTTCCAATATCTGACCAAGAAATGGAATAAATCCATGCTTAAATAAACAAAGAAACTTGTGTAAATCATCAAAACTCTTGAGCTCAAACTCGAGTAACCAAAATAGGAAACACAGTTATCTATAACTGTTTTATTGTAAACTGAACAACCATTTTTCAATCTTCATTTTGAAATGACAAAGATATTGTTAATATTTTACCTCATTTTATGTCAGCCAGATGTCAAATAGAAATATCATACAATCCATCAAGAATACCTTCATTCCCAGCTGCAAGATAAACAACTACCTTTCTACTCCTTCCTTCATTCCAGCTAGCTCGAACAAGAGTTCACCAAAGTCTCAATGTACTAGCTCTACAATTTTTGGTTGGTGGCTAGGGTTTTACCTTCAAGCAAATAATGAATAAAAAAACCCTTTTTTCCCTATCCCTTCTTTCAATCGAATACTATACTCAAGTTCGTAATGATTTCAAATTCGAATAAAATGATATGCTATATCATTTGAAATTTGTGTGCATGTCTAAAACCACCGACAACATAATTACCAACTCAGTTTCCAAGCCACACTATTCACATGTATATTATAGTCCACGTGAATATGAAATAGAATGATGCAAATAAATAATGCCAAAATGAAATATGTCATCGACTGTCCAAGGTAATAAACATTTACCATTTGAAACCATAGGGGCCCGATCACCTTTACAAAGCATATATTTGCTATGTGAAACACAAACCACCAATACCAAAGTGTATTATTAAAACTCGATAACACAGCCATGTCAAATATAAAGAGCCCGATAAATACCAAGGGAAAATACAATATGTCCCCTTGTGAAAGATTTTAACACCAAGTGAAACCAAGGTGAAGCCAAGTAAACCAATATAATGCAAGTGATAAAATATTGCCTTGGTGAAAGATTGAAACCCAAAGAACCAAGTGCCAATATAACCTGTAGATGCCATTTTATAAACCTGTTACTAGCACATGTGAATGCTAAAGTGAACAACCGTATTGCCAATGACATAATATCAAAAACTTTGTAGATATACACATGTCATTGAACCAACAACTTGATATATACATGAATAAATGTGAGTCCTTATCAATGTAAGAACACCAAATATTAGTGCAACACATTTATTTATCAATGAAGAACCAATGATATAAGTATACTGAAATGATATCACTTGAAAAAACTTTCAAACATATTCATGATCACTGCACATAAAACCAAAGGATTAGTCCTGATATAGAAAAACAATAGCATTAAGGATCAAGTAATCATCAAAAGAGAAGAATATCATCAAAGAATGATAATGAACCAACTGTCAAGAGTGCCACCAAATGAAGAAAAAACCAACTGAGTATTTTCATTGCATTGCCAATAACCAAGTGAACCAGAGCATGCCATGAAAAGAGTGAACCAATGCCAACTGAATACCATAGTGCAACCAACTGTAGTTTTGACATCAAGGACAAAAATGCCAATAGAAGAAATCCAACACTATTGGCCTAAAATAATTATGACATAGGATTTCTCTCAAGGGTTGATTATCTTTTGGAACTCAAATGCCTCAAATTAGACATTGATAATTCTGAAACCATCACATGATTTGAGAGGCCCAACATCAATGAATACACCCTTCAACCATGCACCTTCATATTTCATTTCTATAACACTCCACCAAACTTCCTCTTTGGAACTCCATTTTAATCCCATAACAATTTACCCAATATCCTCAAACCTAATCCCTCTAACCTATACACTTAACCCTCTACACTCAACCCTAAACACTATCCCTTAAACCTCAACCCTATACAAAGACCTAGAGAGGGGAGATAGAGAAGAGAGGGAGAGAGAAAAGGAAGTATTAGTAGAGGAGTAATAAGGGATGGAGAGAGAGGTAGACATGGAGGGAGTGAGAGACATAGGGAAGGAGGATATACAGAGGTGGGGACATAGAGAGGGGATGAAGAGAGAAGAGGAGAGAGAGAATAATGAAGAGAAAGAGATGGCTAATCAAGGATGGGGAGGAAAACAAGGAACGATTGAGAGACCTAAAGAGGGGAGATGTAGAGAGGTGAGGAGAAGAGAGAAGAAAATGAGATAGTGAAGTTCACAAAGTGGGAAAGAGGGATAAGGAGGGAAGGAGAGCTAGAGAGGGAGTGAAATAACTAGAGAGGGGAGAGATATAGACATGTGTGAGATGTACAACCTAGAGGAGGAGATAACTAGAGAGGAGAAATATTGATGGAGTAACAAGGGATGGAGGGAGAGGTAGACATGGAGGGACTGAGATACCTAAGGAAGGAGGAGATAGAGAGGTGATAACATATAGAGGGGAGGGAGAGAAAAGAGGAGAGAGAAGAACAAAGAGAAATAAATGGATAAGGAGGGATAGAGAGGTAGACAAGGAGTGACAAAGAGCCTTATAGAGGGAAGAGGTAGAGAGGTGAGGGTGGGAGAGAATAAAATGAGAGAAAGAAGTTCACAAAGAGGGAAAGGTGGGTAAGGAGGGAGGGAGAGAAGTGGAGAGGAAGGGAAATAACTGTAGACACTAAAATTTTTCCTAGGCATACGACTTCTAAATTATCCATCATTTCCTCTTTTGTCTTTTATAATTAAATAATTTTAATTATTTAATTAATTCATTTCTATCTTTATTTTCCTCCATTTATTAATTAAATAAATTTTATTTATTTAATTACATCACTAATTAAGTCCCTTTTTTTCTAAAATTAAATAAACTTTTATTTATTTAATTTTTACACCACTTTCTACTATAATTAAATAATTATTTTTAATTATTTAATTATTCATTAGCCTTTTCCATCTTAAATTAAATAAATTTTATTTATTTAATTTGGTCCACTCTCTTGAATTTTGAATTAAATCATTATTTAAAATTCAAAAGGTTCTCTTTGTCACATTCTTCTATAATTAAATAATTGTTTTTAATTATTTAATTATTCATTGGCCACCTAAATTAAATAGTTTTTTATTATTTAATTTCCTCTCACCTCTTTGTCCATGCCAATCTTATCTTCCACATCAAGTCCTTATCTATCCATGTCTCAATTAACCTCCACCCTTGATTAAATTATTTATAATTTAATATTTACTGTCAATCCTTACCATTTTCCCTAATTTTTCCCTAACCCTATTTCATACTACATCTTTCATTTTTGGCCATTGATTATTGAAATTCAATCTTAGCCCTTCATTCAAAATTTTCTTTCCTATAAAAGACCTCTATCATTGTCATTTCTTCATCTTAGAAATCTTAGACATCTTGCATCTTAGACATCTTAGGCATCTTGGAGAATCTACAACCTATCTTGGTCCTCTTGCAATCAATCTTATGCTATCTTTCTATCAACATCAAGTCAATTGCATCCATAGTTATTTAGAATCTTCAATATTTCTCTTAGTCATTGTTATTAAGCATATTTACATACTCAAAATCTGAGGGCAATTATTACATCCAAGAAAAATGGAGAAGTGCAATGAGGGTTAGTCAATGGTGGCATGAAGATTTAGTAATATTACTTTATGTTTTGTATTTATGTTTATTTGTGCTTTATTATTTATTAGGGTTTGATTTATATGATTTATCTCCTAACCTTGATAATTTTTAACCCTGATTACTATGAACAAAGATTTTGGCACTATAGGCTCTCTAACACTTCTAGGGTTTTTCACCTAAAAGAGGAGAGATAGGCCAAAATGGAAATGTTCACACTCAAGATTATTGTAAATATGATTGAAATGTATGTAAATGCAATGTACTAGATGCAAAGAATAGATAAAATATATTGATTGTTGATGCAAAACTAAGGAAATATAAAGTATTTGAAAACACATTGTAGTATGCAAACAAATTCAAAATGACCTAAAGAATGCCCTATGAATGTAAATAGAATAGAACATAAAGGTAAAGAAGTAATTGGCATGTACTTGCAAACTCTAAAAATATGGAAAAACTAATTTTTGGTCCACTAGGACTCATTCGCCAACCTGGGAAAATTAGTCCCAGGTCATGGTTTTTGCTCAAAACTCTGTTTTAGTGAAAAGGGTACCAGAATCTACACAATGAGCTATCAGACACCACCATTGGGACTAATTCACCACCAATGAAAAATTAATCCTTTTCTGCTTTACCAAAAACCAAGATCAGAAATATGTACTCTAATATCTACACTTTGTTCTCAGGTTGAGTTTCAGTTCTGAATCTGAAAAAATGCCTGCAAAACAAAATGTATTTTGATTTCTAATGGGGGTTTTTCCTTGGTAAAACCTCTAGTTTGGTAGTTAAACCTTGAAGAGATAATGAAATATGCAACAAAAACCTATCCCTAAGTGTGTCTAAGACTAGGAAATCTAAAGTAAGATAAAAACCCTATTATAATGTGAAAGAATAAGATGCTTGAATGAAACTTAAACAATGAAAGACTCTCTTGAAGAAACACTAGATTACTTCAAAGGAATCTTAATGACATGCAAACCTTCCCTAGGCTAAGGATAGAGAGAAAATAGAAGATTGAATCACTTGGAAAACAAGTCTTTAGGTGTGATTTGATGGCTAGTTGCATCTCCTCAACCTAGATTTATTCATGATTCTCCATAGGCATGCATGATCTACCATTTGCAATGCAATATTTTGGAAAAAAATTGAGCTTGAAGACTTGAAAAAACCCTTGATTACTTCCCTAAAGCTTCAACTTTGTTGTAGATAGAGTTGTGAATCTTGTTATGGAAGATATTCAATACTTTACTTTTAATTTTGCTTGTTAAAAATGACTATGTGATGTGGAAAATGACCTAAAAACCTATATTTATAGACATCAAGCCCTAATTTCTCATTATTTTGACCTAAGAGGCTGACATTCATTGGAATTTTGAATTAAGTTGGTGAGTTTCTGACTCAAAATTGAAAGATACCCTGAAAAGGACTAATTCACCACCCTTAGCGAGTTGGTCCCACCAAAGGGGACTAATTCATCCAAGGTGGTGAATTAGTCCCACCTAGGGTTTTCAAAGGTGGGTTTTTGAGATATGAATGGTTTGAATGTTATTTGTTGGGATTTTTATGATTTTTGAATGAAATAAACATCAAGATAAAAAATGATGGGTCTTAAGGGCCTATAAATGTTGTTTTAAAGGGTATTTAGTGTAAGGATGCCTAAGATAGGTCCAAATTAGGGCAAAAATTGTACTATCTCCAGAAGGGAGTATAATTTTTGTGTCCACATTTAGCCCCCACTTTAGCGCTCATATGACTCTACGTGCATATGAAATCTAAAGGACTCTAAACAATACACTTTATTTTTGTTAATGCAAGGATACCGGTATGGGCCGAATTATGCTTGATCCATGAAGAATCGAAGCATAACGAACCCACCAATACTCAAATATCAATAATATTGATCAAAAAAGATTAAAACCAAACATTTCATCAAAACTTAACATACTAAACTATGAAATCCATCAAAACATCTATTCTAATCCATTCAAAATTTATCTTGTTGTGGAATTGGTGTCACGTTGATGTGGACCAATGACCCTTTCCCAATCTCGTGATAGTAAGCTTGTCTCAATTGATTCTATGGAAGAGAATAGATGAAACCATAGTGTATTGTGTGTGAAAACCTAAATTAAGCTAAAATGAACATGATGCAAGATAAGTTACCTTGATTTTATGCTACAAATGATCTAATTATGCAATTGCTAAACTAATGCTAAACTAATCTAAGATAATATAAGCTAATCTAAGATAATTGATGAGGGCATAGCCCGAGACACAGAAAATAACCCACACACAAGAGAATAATTTTATTATTCAGAAAATGGAACTTCTTACATGCAGAGGATCTCAATCCCCAAGTTCTACAACACATGCAAGTTACAGAAAGCTACAGAATAACCCTTTCGCAATATGCGAGCTTGCCCCCAAAAAGGTACCCAAAAATTAGAAACCCACCCATAAATAGAGCTCCTCTTTAGTTTTGGAGCCAAAATAACATTCAAATTTGAGTTTAGGTGGTTTGGCATTGAAAAATTACAACTTGAAGTTCAAATTTCAAAAGAACATTTGCAATTGTATCTTCTAGAAAGTGTGCCAACTTCTCGAGGCCATAACTTTTTATCCGGGGCTCCGATTCGTGAACTGTTTGAACCGTTGGAAAGGTCTCAAAGTCAAGAACACACTCAAAATTAGGTATTCCAATTTCAGCAAGTTTTGGGGCCGATCCAGGAACTCAGAGTGCCTCAAATCTAACTTAGAAGATTTTCAGGTGCAAATCTAGCAAACTAAAACTGCAATATCTTTCAATCCAGGAATAGAAAATAAAAACAATAAATTGGGAATTTCATTATGACGAAAAGGGTATCCAAAAATGTAAAAACATCTTAAAATCGAGAAACTTGAAATTTAACTATTTTTGGGTGATGCAAGATTGCCCTTACACCACTGGATGCTCCTGCATCAAACACCCAGGGTAATTTGAGAAGTGACCCCATCACATCTTAGATGGTGGAGGAAAACCCAAACGGTTGACCTCTGCCTTAGGCAAGCAGGATGAAACTTGAATAGTCCTTCCTTTCCATTTCACCAGATATTCTTCACACTACCTGTTCTTGGTACTCCTTCTCACACAACTATCTAGGATTTCTTCAATCTCCTCATTTTCTGAAGTAGGTGCTGGAATCCCACACTATTCCATCATTGGTACTTCCTCTGTGCCACCTTCATGATACCCTGTCAAATCTGAAATGTTGAACACAGGGGAAATGCTGCATCCATCTAGAAACTCTACCTCATATGCATTCCCTAAATCATGCCTCTTCAAAATTTTACAGGGACCGAACTTCTTCATCTTCAATTTGTTATATGTTCCCACTAGAAACCTTTCTTCCCTCAAGTGGACCATCACTTCATCACCAATCCAAAACTCCTTATACCTCCTCTTCTGATCTGCCTTAGCCTTATACTGCATATTCATCTTGTTAATATGTTCTCTTACCTTCTCATGTATATCCTTGATGTGTTCTGCAAAATCTTCAGCTTCAACACTTATTTTCTTCTCTTGGTCCATCTTCCTCAATTTTGGAGTTGTTAGGGGCTACCTCCATACTGTCTGAATGGTGATCTACGGTGCTTACGTTGTGAGAATTGTTGTAAGAAAATTCCACAGGGTAAGATCAAAGTCCATCCCTTGGGTTTATCTCCTACCAAACATCTCGATGGAGGTTACCCGGACTCCTATTAACAACCTCTGTCTACCCATCTGTTTTTGGATGGTATGCAGAACTAAACTTCAACTCTGTCTTCAGCTTCTTCCACAAGGTCCTCCAAAAGTACCCCACAAATTTGGTGTCACGATCTGAAACAATACTCTTTGGAAAACCATGTAGCCTCACCACCTCTTTGAAGAACAAGTTAGCAATGTGGATTGCATCATGGGTCTTCTGAAATGGAATGAAATATGCCATCTTCGAAAATCTATCAACCACCACAAAGACTGAATCATTCCCCCGTTGTGTCCTTGGAAAACAAAGAACAAAGTCCATACTTATATCCTCCCACGGCCTCTCTGGTACAGGTAAGGGCTGATATAAGCCTATATTTTAACTCACTCCTTTAGCCATCTGACATACCCTATAGCTTTGTACAAACTTCTTCACATCCCGTGACAACTGAGGCCAATAATAATGTTCACTGATAATGGCAATGGTCTTATCCCGACCAAAATGTTCTTCCATTCCTCCACTATGCTTCTCCTTTATCAGGTTCTCTCTCATGGAACTCCTTAGGATACACAATTGACTTCCCTTAAATAACATGCCATCCTGGATTATGAAATCCAGCCACCTTGTCCTATCCATTGTAACAGGTTCCTTGCAAGCTTTCCAAGCTTATGCAAAATCAAGATCTTCTACATACAGTGTCTTAAGTTCATTGAACCCAACCACTTCAATCTGTATCTTTATCATCAATGTATGCCTCTTGCTTAAGGCATCTGCAACCCTATTTCACTTCCCACTCCTATGTTTCAAAACAAAGGTATAACTCTACAAAAACTCTACCCATTTCATATGCCTCTGATTTAATTTTCCCTGACTATTTAGGTACTACAAGGCTTGATGATCAGTATATAGAACAAATTCCTTCGACAACAAATAATGTCTCCATTTCTTTAATGCTTGAACTATTGCATAAAATTTCTGATCATATACAAAATACTTTCTCTTGGCATCATTTAACTTTTCACTAAAATAGGCAATGGGCTTACCTTCTTAGCTCAACCTGCTTGCTCCAATGGCACAACCCACTTTGGCATCACAATCCACGAAACACCTTGTTGAAACACAGGAGGGCTAGAATAGGATTTGCTTTCTGTCACCTTACCTTCCAGCAGTTCAAAACTTTTTTCCACTCCAGCTGCTTGCTCCACTTGAATTCTTTTCCTATCCCTCTCATTGTTTCGATTCCCGGGGTCCACAAATACTATTGAAGTTTCTAATGAACCTTCTATAAAAAATAGCCAAACCATGGAAAGATCTCACCTCGGTAGCAGTTCTTGGGGTAGGCCATTCGAGAATAGCCTTCACCTTCTCTGGGTCCATCTTGAGACCTTCTGCTGAGACAACAAACCCCAAGTACACTAACTCCCTCTTCACAAAACTGCACTTCTTCAAATTAATCAACAGTTTCTCTTCTCTTAACTTCTCAAAGGCTCTCTAAATATGCATCGGATGCTCATCCAACGTCTTACTAAAAATCAAAATATCATCAAAATACACAATAACAAAACTTCCCAGAAATTCTTTTAGTACCTGGATTTCATGGGCAGCATGGATATTAACAAGTGCATTAGTTAGCCCAAAGGCATGACTAACCACTGTCTGAGGGCCCTCTTTGGTCTTGGCGATCTTCCATTCATCTCCCTCACCGAATCTTGATCTGGTGATATCCATAGCCGGATCAATCTTTGTGAGAAATCTTGCTGAGATCGACTCAAATGATCCATTAAGGTCATCATCCTTAGCGAAATCGGCGCTTGATTGTTATCTTGGTTATGGCGCCGGGGAATCTATGGGCATCCCCTCCGTTTCCCATCCTTCTTTGGTGCTACTCTTTGCAGTCTTGCACATGGACTCAAACTCTCATTATCAAGGCCTTTCTCAACAACTCCTGAACTTGTTTGTTTAACTCCTCATTTTCTGTCAGAGTCATTCTGTGAGCTACCTTATTTGGAAAATTGGCTCGAGGGATCAAGTCAATTTGATGATTGATCTTCCTCACTGGTGGTAAACCTCAGGTACATTATAAGAAACAATATCCTGAAACTCATCCAACATCCCAGAAACTTCTTCTGGAACCTTCTCACTATCCTCCTTACTCACTCTAAGAATCAATGCATAACACACACGCTCATGCTTCATACCTTCTAAAAAATTTCTTCCATCTACATAACAAATTCTAGCACTACTGCATACCTTTTCTTCGGTCTCCTTCAAGGGTTTCAACTTGTGACGAACCCCATCCTTTGTCAAGGAATAAGTGTTTGCATAGCCATCATGTATAGGTTGCCTATCAAACTACCACGACCTCCCCAACAACATGTGACATGCATCCATGGGGATGATATCACAGAGTACCTCATCATGGTAGCTCCCGATCTTGAACTTTACTAGGCACTGCTCATTGACCAAAACTTTGTGGTCTTTCTGCAACCAGGCAATTCGATATGGATGCGGGTGCCTTTCTCTCTTCATCTTCAACTTTGTGACCATCTCTTCTGACACCAGATTATTGGTGCTCCCACCGTCAATAATGACATCACAACATTTTCCTTCACACTTGCACCTTGTGTGAAATAGATTCTTCCTCTGTTCTGGTCCCTTTTCGTCAGTCAGCAGGGCTCTCCTAATCACTAGGGCTTTTCCCCTTTCAGCATCATTTTAATGTTCAGACTGGGCCTCCTCATCTGCATGCGCAACCCTTCCATGACCTTCTGGCATTTTTTCTGCCCTTCCTTGGTGTTGTGGACATTCATAGGCTCGATGCTCTTCTTCACCACATTGGAAATATGTTCCTTTGAAACCACCTCTTCCACATCCTTGTCCATATCTCCCTCGTCCTCTACCTCTTTGATCACCAATGTTTTGATCATGAGGGCGGTAGAAGTTTTCATTCCTTTGGCTTCGGCTGGTACCCACATCTTCACTTTTCTTTTCATCATCATTTCGGCTTCCTGAAGGTCTTCCACTACCCCTTCCACTTTGACCTCCTTGTCCTTTTTTCTTGCCATCAAATCTTTTGTTCAGCTTCTCTTCCACCTTCAGAGCAAACTGATACACATCCTCAATGGTGGTCATTGACTGGAAACCAACTCCTCGAGATGTTCGATCGTAACCCATTAAGATGTCGGGCTACCTTCTCCTTATTGGCCCTCGTGTTTCCCATTAAATTGAGTTATCTTGTGGGGAATTCTTGATTATATTCTTTCCGCGGATGCAGCTACTGCTTTAGCGGGTTGCAATTTCTTCAATAGATCTAACTCGTAGTCCACTGGTATGAACTGCTTCTTCGGTTTCTCTACCATGCGATCCCATCTGGTGATATTTCCTTTTCCTCTTCGATTTCTTTCCAACTGGACCTCTTTCCACCAACTACTGGCATGGCCCTTCAACTTCATTTTTGCAAACTTAACCCGATCTGAGTCCTCTATTTCCTCATACTCAAATATTTTTTCCTATTTCGTTGATCGATCGATCCAACTCTTAAGAGGTCGGACTTAGAATAAAGCTGGGGACTTCTACTTCTAGGTCTTTTCCCAATCTTTGAAATGGCCCTTATTAGCTGCATTTGGTCTTGATCAATTGCTTCTTCTTCCTCTTATACATTTGAACCTTCTTCCTCTCCTTCATCCTCACTTTCCTCCCTCGGGTTTAACCCTCTTCTCAACTGCTCTTGTAATGCATCAATCTGTCTCTGGAGGGCTGCCAGTGCATCTCTTCCACCAGCATTTATGCCACCTCGACCACCTCTAGCACCACCATGCCTACCAGGCATCACTCTTGGAGGCATCTTTCTTGACCTCAACCCACAACCATGGTCCTGGTGCGAACTACCTCACAATCAGTGATTTGTCCACACGCTCAAGAAAACTGCTCTGATACCACTTGAGTGAGGGCTGGCAGAGACCACGAGAAAATAACCCACAAACAAGAGAGAAGAGAATAATTTTTTTATTTAAAAATGGGCTTCTTAATGCAGCTTTACATGCAGAGGATCTCAATCCCCAAGTTCTACAACACATGCAAGTTACAGAAAGCGACAGAATAACCCTTTCGTAATATGTGAGTTTGTCCCCAAAAAGTTACCTAAAAATTAGAAACCCGCCCATAAATAGAGCTCCTCTTTAGTTTTGGAGCCAAAAAAACATTCAAATTTGAGTTTAAGCAGTTTGGCACCGAAAAATTACAACTTGAAGTTTAAATTTCAAAAGAACATTTGCAATTGTATCTTCTAGAAAATGCGCCAACTTCTCGAGGCCATAACTTTTGATCCGGGGCTCCGATTCGCGAACCGTTTAAACCGTTGGAAAAGTCTCAAAGTCAAGAACGCACTTGAAATTTGCTATGCCAATTTCAGCAAGTTTTGGGGCCGATCCGGGAACTCTAAGTGCCTCAAATCTAACTTAGAAGATTTTCAGGTGCAAATCTGAGAAACTAAAACTGCAATATCTTTCAACCCAGGAATAGAAAATAAAAACCATAAATTGGGAATTTCATTATGACGAAAAGGGTATCCAAAAATGTAAAAACATCTAAAAATTGAGAAACTTGAAATTTAACTATTTTTGGGTGATGCAAGATTGCCCTTACACCACTGGATGCTCTTGCATCAATAATATAAGCTAATCTAAGCTAATTTAAGCTAATTTAAGCTAAAATGATGCTAAAAGATGAAAACCCTAATTTATTTACAAATTAGGATGGATGCATGAAAGCCATTAATGAAAGCTTGAAGCTAATATGCAACTAAAATAAACTAAAATAAGCTAAATAGTAGTAAAAATATGAGTGAGTGTGCAAGTAAATTCAACAACATAAGTTTGCAATAAAAGATGGATCCCTTTGTCTCCAAATAGTGATCTATTTATAAGAGAGAAAATGGAGAATGGATGGTTGAGATCAGAAAGCTTAATCAATGGTTCAAGATGAAGGGGATGAGAGGCATGGATCATGGATTCTTATCAATGGAAGAGAATGCAAGATGAAAGTTAATCAAAGGCTCACAATTGCCTCAAACAAACACACTTTTGACCTATTCACACAGGTCAAAGGTAACTTGTTTAGGAGGTTGAAGGGTTAACTTTATTTTGAAGCTAAGTGAGTTAATTGGAGGAGAGAGAATATTCCTTAGAATATTGCTTCAGGGTGAGGAAAAATGTTAATTTTACAAATTAAAAAAAAAAAAAAATTGCAAAAAGGATAAAGAATATTCCATTGGAATATTCCCTTTAATTAGACGAAAATTAGTTTAATTGATAATTAAACAAGGTTTTGTTGTGCATGTTTTGCACACATGCCCTGTTGTAGGCAGGGACCCCCTCTTTTAGCTCCTGATGGGTCATTCTCGCTCTTGTATGAGCTATTTTTCCCTCATCTCGCTTTGTGCACCTCTGTTTCCAAGCCTAAGTTGGTCATGAGTCCTAAAACAATCAATCATATTGGCCAAAACCACCAGCTATATTTCACTAAGAATTTTTCCTTTGCAGGTTGCCTTATGTGGGTTTCCACTTCCATTTCGCCGCTAAGTAGTGGCTGACCCTTAACTTCCCCTCGCACTGTGGAATTTGCACCCATTGAACCCATTTCAATGTCGATCAACGATGAAGCCTTCACGACCATCCCGAGTTGTGCATTTCACAAATGTTATTAGTGATTCAGGACTTGAGGTTCAAGGTGGTAAACCCACTAGGTCAAGCGCTTCTAGGTCCTCCCTTGCAGAAGGCTATCTTCATCCACCTTCCTTCCACTATCCTTTCGCACTTCTAGGTCTGCCCCTGTGAAAGGCTATTTGTCATCCGCCTTCCATTTTCCTTCCATCTGCTATCCTTCCACGCTTCCAAGTCTGCCTCTACGGAAGGTTGTCCACCATCCAAGTCCACCTTCTGTCTGCCTTTTGTTTTCCCAACCGTCTGCTATTCGCCTTCCATTCGCTATCCTTCTGTGCTTTTGGGTCCACCCCTGCGAAAGGATGTCCATCGTCTGTCTTTCATCCGCCTTCCATCTACCTTCTGCCTTCTACCTTTCGTCTAGGGTATGTGCAGGATCATCATGGAAAAAATAGGCCCTTAAGTGGCAAAAAAGTCAAAAAAATCAGTGTTAGGCAATGTGCCGTAAAAATTTGAATAAGTTATCTATATTATCTCAAAAATATGTAAGAATAGAATCTATAGAAAATTGAATGTAGTTTCTAAACTACTAGGTTTATTTAAAATAAATAAAATCTATTTGGTGAAAATTTGAAATTTCAATGTAGTAGTACTTAAATTTCAGGAAAATAAGAAGTAGGTGTCGTTGACCACCCTAACTATAATAAAATGATAATATTTTTTTATAAGATTTTATATATAAGTAGAGGACTCATGTTGAATGTGATGCATATTTTTTTGTAATTTTTTTCCAAGTAAATAATTAATTATGAATTTTTATTACAACTTTTAAAAAATATAAAAACTCGTATGTCTGACCACCTTAACTTGGTCAAAACTTTATGAAATTTAATTTTTCTTTTTTTAATCCTATAGGATGTGAAGCATAGAATGTGACGCATGTTTCGGATTCAAAAAAAGTGATACCGTTTGAAAGTTATAGATGTTTTTCAATCAGCCTATCGATCAGGACTTTAGTTGTAATTCTAATGGAAACTAAATAATAATTATTTATTAAATTCAAATTAAAGTATAATTTATATTGGTGGAAAGCTGAGAATCTCCTCTAAAAACCCTTTTCATTCCATCAATTTTGGGTAAAAAAAAGTCATCAGCTACATACCCTAAAAATACCCATAATATTGCCACTTTTTGGCCCATCATGATCCTGCACATACCCTCTACCTTCTGTCTATTGGGCATCCACCATCTGCCTTTTGTATGCCATCCTTCCATGCTTCCAGGTCCACCCCTATGGAAGGCTATCCATCGTCTGCCTTCCATCCTCCTTCCGTCTGTCATCCTTTCGCACTTCCGAGTCTGCCCCTGTGGACGGCTTTCTGTCATCTGCCATCTGCCTTTCATTTTCCTTCTGTCCACTGGTTGTCCATTGTCTGCTTTTTGTCCGGCTTTTTTCTGCCATCCTTCCATGCTTCTAGGTTTGCCCCTACGGAATGTTGTCTGTTGTCTGCCGTCTTCCTTCTGTCCACTCTTTTCCTTCTATCTACTAGTTTTATGTCATCCGACATCTGCATTCTGCCTTTCATCTACCTTTTGTCCTCTGGTCATTCATTGTCTACCTTTTTTCTACCTTTCACCTTTCTTTTTTCATCCACCTTTCGTCTTCCTTTTGCCTTCTTCCTTCCATCTGTCGTCCTTCTACTGTTTCGAGGTCTACCCCTGTGGAAGGTTGTCTGTCATTTTCCATCAACCTTCCATCCACCATCTATTGTTTTCCTTCTGTCCACCGGCCATCCGTTGTCCATCATCTGTTGTTTGCCTTCCAACCGTCATTCTCCTTCCATCCGTCATCTGCCTTCCGTCCACCTTCCATCTATCTTCTTCCTTCCTCCTTTTGTCCATTGTCTGCCTTCTGTCCACCGTCCTTCCACCCTATGGCACCTGCGCTCTTGAACTGACATTTATGTTGGTAGTCCAAATGAGCTCCAAATATGAATATTATATGGATGAATCTAACAATGCGTTTGCATGATTTGACTAACATTTCCCTTGAAAGCACTTACTGCAGTTCAGGTATGCAAGATTTATGAAACCTACCGCAGGTTCGTCGTGGAGGCCCATTAAGAAAGCTAAACAAGGAAAAGTGCATTGCTCATGTCACCATTCATTGGATGCTCTCCTCTCCTCCTAGCTCCCATCAATGGTGCTGACAATAGAAAGAGGCCTATGTCAAGGAAGTTAGTGTCGAGAAATCAAAAGGTTGTCCACCAAAATTAGAAGCAAGAGGGATCTTTCTTTCTTTTCACCAAAAGATTATCATCATTAAGGAGATGTTCACTAGAATCAACAACATGTCTGCTTCTCCGTAACACAAATCTACAAGAAGATTCATTTTATTAGCTAAATAAATGCTGCAAATACATCAGCAAGAGGGTAGCCTTTAAACAGCTTCAACTGTAGAAAAAGGGAAATTAGGTAAATGACAAAACTGCTACAGTAGTAGGGCACTAAATGACAAAATAGGGAAAAGACAAAAGATGAATTTTTAATTGCTATATAATGAGGGGTACGTGAAGCCCTAGTGCAATCAAATCTGAGCCACACAATGTAATTAAATCCTAGCCATTCATTTGGGCTTTGGAAAACTATAAAAAGGGCTTTCCCCTCATTTGTAAATGGTTGGAAAGCTAGTGTAAAAAGAATTTGCAGCAATAGAAGACAACATTGCATGATTTTATGGATGTTCTCTTTATTTTTTCTCATCCTCCCTACATGGTTCTACTTCCCTTTTTAGTTTATTTATTAGTTTCTTGAATGGAAGTGGTTATGGTGATTGTTGTTTTAGTAATTTATGAATTTCCAACTCATGTTTTTTGTGGTTCATTGATGATGAATCACTTTGCAAAGCTAGTCTGAGCTTCCTTCCTTTATTGTTACAACTTAGTTTGATTGCATGTGCATGATGTGTGTGTGTAATCTAAAAATCTATAGTCCTTAGAAGATTACACTGGTTTTTTGTAACTATAGGATTTTCTTGGCCAAGCAAAACCCAGTTTAGGGAGTTTGTCTGGGTATATGTAGGATATCATGGAAAAAACAGGCCCTTAAGTGGCAAAAAATTTAGAAAAATTAGAGTTAAGCAACTTGACGTAAAAATTTGAATAAGTTATCTATATTATTTCAAAAATATGTAACAATAGAATCTGTAGCAAATTGAATGTAGTTTCTAAACTACTTGGTTTGTTTAAAAAAAAAATCTATTTGGTGAAAATTTGAAATTTCAATGTAGTAATACTTAAATTCCAGGGAAAAAATAAGAAGTAGGTGTCTATCTGACCACCCTAACCACAATAAAATGATAATATTTTTTAATAATATTTTAGATATAAGTAGAGGACTCATGTCCCGATGTGATGCATATTTTTTTGTAATTTTTTCCAAGTAAATAATTAATTATGATTTTTTTATTACAACTTTTAAAAAGTATAAAAAACTTGTATGTCTGACCACCTTAACTTGGTCAAAACTTCATGAAATTCAATTTTTCTTTTTTTAATCCCATATTATGTGAAGCATAGAATGTGACACATATTTTGGATTCAAAAAATGTGATACTGTTTGAAAGCTATAGATGTTTTTCAATCAGCCTATCAATTAGGACTTTAGTCATAATTTGAATAGAAAATGAATAATAATTACTTATTAAATTCAAAGCAAAGCATAATTTATATTGGTGGAAAGCTGAGAATCTCTTTTAAAAACCCTTTTCGTTTCATCAATTGTGGATTAAAAAAAGTCGTCAGCCACATACCCATCATATTGCCACTTTTTGGCCCATCATGATCCTGCACATACTCGTCTACTATAGTAGCCTCCATGATCACTATTTATTCATAGTTTCAAATCTAGGAACTTCCTCTCTTCCCTACTCATTTTCCTTTTTTTTAATAAGTGACCTATGCTAAGGTTCATTGCACATTGTAAAGCCAAATCCAATGATGAAATGGAGTTCAAGACTGTTGTTTGAACTTGCAGCAAACGCACAGTAACTCTCCCATTATAAGAAATCCATTTGTAGATCCAACTTCCCCATTTTGTGACTCATCCATAAGTCCACCTTGTGATTCCAGTAAATCACATGAAACAATTGAAATATTCCAAGCACTATCAAGACCTGGCATTAGAAACCTTGGGATAGTGTTTTGCAATCTGATTGTGGAAGATTGTCTTTCAAGAGAGGTGGTGCACCTATGCATTACTAGTGTTGAGAAGTGCATAAAAAACTCATCAACAAGTTTAATTTATGCAATTAAGGAATTAGAAGAATTAAAAGATATTTATTAAATTGGATGATTTAATAAATAGGGGAGGGGTGGAGATGATATTTAATTAAATAACTTAGGGTTATTTAGTTAAATGAGATGACTTAGGAGATTAAATTTAATAATTTGATTTATTTAATTTAATGAGATGAAGTGTTAGTATGAAAAGAGATGAATTAACCCAATTAAATTAATTAGGTGAATAAATGAAAATGATGCAATTAATTAATTAACTAGTCTAATTGAATGAATTAAGTGAAAAGAGGATGGATAAAGTGGAAATGATGTTAATAAATCTGATTTGAGTGTATGACATTGATTAGGACATTTTTCAGTGTTTGCATTTTTCCCCTCTTTGAAGCGAGGTACCTGCTGCTTCGGTTCAAAGAATAACACTCTTTGGATTAAAAACACTGCCTAAATCAATCTTTAAGAAAAAAAAAACTAGATGCCCCAATGGAAGGATAAAGCTAACTCCCTACCCCCTCGAGAAATCGAGTGAAATTTTTTGAATTTTGGGTTGATTTCTCGATAAAGGTTCAAAAGCTCCCCCAAGGGTCCAGAAAAGTTCCAGGATGCAAGAATAATGCGAAAAATGTAAAAAATGATGCAAAATTAGGTCCAAATTGGTAAAATTGGTGAAAATGATAATAAACCCCATTAAAAAGGTTAAATTAGGGAAAAAAAACAATAATTTTCTAGCTTAAATAGGCCAAGAGGGGTCATTTTCAATTCATTTGTGCATTCACACTTAAGGATTTCTTGCAATTTGAGCTCTGACCCTTCGACAAAATAGCACACTGTGAGCTTCCACGACACATCTTTGATCAAGTTTGTGAGTTTCAGTAGCTTCTAGGCATAGGACCACCAGTATGTGATTCGAAACCTTATTTGAAATTTGAAATTTTGATGCATTCATTAGGCGTTAGAATTCAGAATTTGATGGTGTCGCTATATAGTGACGCCCAAACTTCAATCGACAAGGCCCAAATGATATATAGTGTCGCATATGTCTAAGGAAATGCTTTTCTAGATTTGAATTTAGGGTTTCAAATTTTAAATGGCAATACAGTTGTCTCTGGCGACACACTTGCCAATTTAAAAGTTAGGGTTAGGTTAGGCCAAATTCTAAATCACGACACCAGCTTGTCTGGTGACGCATTTGATAATTTGAATTTTGAAATGCATCGGGCGTCGTTGTTTGAGTTTTGAATATAGCGACATATTTGTAAATAGTGACACATTTGTAATTTATGAGCCAAAAATTCCAAATAACTTCAAATTTTCATGATTTCCTAATGTCGTGCGATTTGTGGGTGCAAGAGGTATTCCCACCGTTGATGTCAAAGGGAGCACAGGTTGACAGTACTTGAGAGATTAGGTGATATTTTAGAGTTGCACCAGGAGCACCTAGGAGAGATCGGATTATGGTATATCACATATGCACCTATTGTGAGGACACATTTGGCTATGATGACAAAATTTTGTGAGAGATGGCACAACGAGACCTCATCCTTCCACCTTCCAACGGGGGAGGTGACAGTGACCTTGGAGGACGTGTGGCAAATATTATGGTTTCCTATCCATGGTGATCGTGTGATCTACGATCCTGAGGCTAGATTTGATATCTGCTTAGAGGTGATGGATATGGACTAGATTGTATTGGTCACCTTGCAGATTGAGCTAGAGACATATAGAGGTCAGGTGCCAACCTTCAGATTGATTGTTGTGGCCATCATTTTAGGTTTGGTGGCACCAGATAGACACAACCGATTTTTCAGCCTAGGATGGGGTTTGGCATGGTAGTGGATGTTGTACTAGAGGACTCTTTTTGCATGGGGGGCCATGATGCTAGCCTCCCTATACCATGATTTACATGACTTTGTTTACTACGATGGGAGATCCCTCAGTGCACGTGTGACTCTTCTTCATATTTGGGTATGGGAGCACATTGTTGTGCTTCGACCAATTCTATAGGTGGTAGACGTGGAGCCAGATGATCTCATTGTATGAAGATATTGAGGTTCCATCACACTCAGGAATACTAGACATATTGGGCTTCCGTACTAGAGACAGGTGATTGATGAAATGACCGTGTTCTGTTGGAGGCCATGGCTTTAGATGTCGACCTAGTTTGATGATGTACAATAGTTCTATTTTTCGCGATAGGCCCAATATATGCAGGGTCCAGAGCATATCATGATTGAGCGGTACCTTCCTGATAGAGTGGTGAGATAGTTTGGTGATGTACAAGACAGGCCCGATGATGGCTACAGGGCCATTTTGCAAGATCAGCTAGAGAGGTCCCGACCTGGGGACCGACGATTCCAAGACCAAAGGCCATTGAGAGTTTCCACCAATTAGTTGCCCAACCTTGGGCATATGATCAGGGTCAACCCATAGCATAGACCACTCTAGCTTACAATGCATGGTCCGTCCCTCCAAGGTGACTTACAAATCTTGTAGGTGCTCCTCCTAGAGGGAGGCCGCGAGGAAAAGGTGTCAGAGGTAGAGGATTGGGAGGCCAAGATGACCATGATGGAAAGGTTTTGGGTGTAGTACCCCTCCGCTTTTGGTCCTTCGCGACATGTGAGTAAGTGGTTTATTTGTGACTTGTGAGGTCATGTTATTTTGTTGATTAATGTTGTCTTTTATATAACCGAGTATTGAGATTTAATATACATTTACATTTAATGATTCAGTCCATCTTTCTAATTTACTGTATATCCTTGTTGGTTGAGGAATTTCGTTGTAGTTCAATTTAGAACTAAAGGTTAGAGAGAGTGTTATTGCTTATTTATTTTTCTTCTAAATATGTTTGTGTTTGAAGTATTATTTTAAAAGAAGATGTTAAACATTTGTTACATATAATTATCCTTTCATTATAGAACATTTTATGAGGTCAATATAATTTGGAGGGTATATTCACCCCCCTTATTTTGTGATTCGTTGGTAATCTACCACACAATATATAAGAGCCCTGGGTGTAGTTATAGAATAGTAAGAATAAGTCATGGATGTCTAAAGATATCTATGGTTAAAATAATTTCAAGGGTTATATTAAACATTGTAATATATACACATACTTTCTTCTTAGTTGATTCAAGGAAATATTTATATAATATTATGACTCCAGCAATACTTGCAATTTGTTACATCTTTATTATGATATATTAGCCTTTTTGTCTTTGCTAAGAATAGAGTTACTATCTTGAAAAAAACAGAATTGTTTTATAACACCAAAATAAGATCAATTATTTTGTGATTCAATGACATAAACATTATAAATATTAAAATAAATATTAAGTAAGAATAAATATATATAAAATTTGGAATAATAAATAAAACTTATAAAAGCTTCTAAAAGAATCACACCTGTCCTTTCCTTTATCTCCACTAGGCTTCATGCATTCTCTCCTGCTATCCACGTGCTTGGTCTTGGCTTCCACTTTTTGCATGCCCTCTACGTGGTACGTGGGCATTACTTTTGGGAGAGGAAATTTTGTACCGGTAAGAAAGAGGGAGTGGAAATATGTATTGGAGAGGAATATGGAGACTTGTAATAGGGGGTTTTCCGTCATGGACATAGCAACATGGGACAATACAATACACAAGAAATAGGTCTCACTGCACCTGTCTTCACAATTTGTGCACTTCACTAGGTCGGATTGAGGAGAAAAAGGAAAAACCAGGTATGTCCTCATGTTATTTTATGCTTCTGCGTGAGAGTTTTTCCCTCTTCCTAATCCTTGGCTCAACCATAATGCAGCCCTGATGACGGTAGAAAGAACTACGTGAATATAGTTTCTTTTCTTTTAAGCCTTTCAATGTTAGGATGTATACCGAGTGCTTCATTAATTCAAAATATTTCGAGAGTTATTGTGAAGTCTAATTTATGCATATCTTATGTCATTAATTCGAATATTGTGAGAGCCTTCCTGCTAATCCATTTTTGTTGGAAATTATAATCTTGAGCAACCAACGGCAGGTGTATTAAATGCACTGTCAGTAGAAATCAATTTGGATTTCTTTCCCCCCTGCCATGCTTGACTTTCTTGCTGTCCAGTAAGTACTTTCTGGCAGCAATTTATTATTGGTAGGTAAGTTCAAATTTTGAGCGCCAGTTTTTGTGTATTGGCTGAAAAGCCAAAAGTAAGAGTTGAATGATTATTCTGTGCAAGAGACAGACAGTAGTTTCCTGGGAGAGACAGAACAGAAAGAAAAAGTTCAGCAGAACACAGAACAGAAGGAATGTTCAGGAGCAACTGAACAGTGAAGTTCAGGAGCATCTGCCGCAGCAGAAGAGAGTCAGTGAGTCTTGCGCCCGTGCGCCGGAAGTGATCCCACACGGAGCAGCAGCGCAGAAGCGCCAGTGCGCTGGAAAACGCACAGTTTCTGTAGTATAGTTGTACAGAGCTTTTGCTCTGAATACTTTATATGTAAACAGTTTATGACTGCAATATTTTTTTTGAGCAAATAGAATATTGAAAATGTTGCAAATATTTCTGTCTCCACTTTTGTCTGTCTCCTTCTATTGAAACACTTCCGCTGTGCATATTTTTCATTCTTTGCCTGGCATAGGAGTATTGAGTTATTTTCCTGTCATGGTATCAGAGCCCATAGGTTTACTGGGTAGTCAATTTTAAAGCCTTAGATTTGTCCTAGGCGTGCAGAAATAGAATCTTGGTTTCTGGGTATTTGTGAAAGCCTTAGATCTTATCTGGGTAGTTTTAGTTTCCCCCATTTTAGCAAAATGGCTGGAGGAGACAATAGGAGTTGGCAGCAGCCACCTATTTTTGATGGTAGAAATTACGATGTTTGGGCAAAGAAAATGAAAACAATCTTTATTGCAAATGATTTATGGGAACTTGTTGTAAATGGGTTCACAGATGTTGACCCGACTGCATTTACAGCTTTGAGCAATGCTCAAAAGAACCAGCTGAAGGAGACACGGAAGAATGATGCAAAAGCCCTCAGTCTGATTGAGGCAGCCTTGACAAAGGCTATTTTTCCTCGAATAGCAGTAGCTAGCTATGCAAAAGAAGCGTGGGAAACACTTCAAACCACTTGTAAAGGATCTGAGAAAGTTAGATCAGTCAAACTCCAGCTGCAACGGAGAGAGTTTGAGACCATGCAGATGAAGGACAGCGAGTCCATTATAGATTTTCACACAAGGGCAGCCACTTTGATTAACCAGCTGAGGATAAGTGGTGAAACCTTGGAAGAACAGAAGATTGTGGAGAAGATATTGAGAAGCCTTCCCACAAAGTTTGATCCGGTGGTGATTGCCATTGAAGAGGCAAAAGATCTCACAACTTTGTCAGTTGATGAGCTAATGGGCTCTTTGCAAACCCATGAACAGCGCCTAAATAGGTCTGCAACCTCCTCCCAAGAGCAAGCTTTCAATGCTCAGTCGAATGCAAGAGGAAGGGGGAGAGGTAGAAAAGGTTCCAGACGTGGTAGAGGAAACTCTAGACGTGGAAATGATGGTGATGAAAGCTCAGCCTGAGCAAGCAGTCATGAGGGGGCGACCAGCTCTCAAGGAGAAAAAAAAACAGCAGTTCTTATCAGAAAAAAGATAAAAGAAATGTGCAGTGCTACAACTGTCAAAGGTATGGTCACTATGCAAGTGATTGCAGACAAAAACGTGACCAAGGGAGTCAGAATGCACATGTTGCTGACTCAAATGTGGCTAGAAATGAAAGACAGTCACAAGTCTTCATTGCTTGTAACCTTGCAGAACAGAGCAACGCTGAAGTTTGGTACTTGGACAGCGGCTGCAGCAACCACATGAGTGGTAACAAAGACTCATTTGCCTCCATTGATAGCAGCGTGAAGTCTGAAATAAAAATGGGCAACAATGAGATGGTTCCAGTTATGGGCAAAGGCATGGTATGCCTACAAACCAAGCATGGTGATGAAAGACAAATATATGATGTCTTCTATGCTCCAGGATTGAAACATAACCTCTTGAGCATTGGACAGATGGTCCAAAATGGGTATAGAGTGCTGATGGAGAAAGGGGAATGCATCATCTATGATAAAGATGGAAGCAAAAGAGTTATGGCAGCGGTTCAAATGACACAAAACTGAATGTTTCCTCTCAAGATGCAAATCTCAGCACAGTCAAAAGGCCTACAGCAATCAGCCTTCAAAGCAGCCATTCAAGATATCTCCAAGCTATGGCACCTCAGGTATGGACACTTAGGTTACTCTGGTTTGAGTCTTTTGTCCAAGAAAAATATGATAGATGGTTTGCCAAAAATTGTAGAGCCTAATATTAGATGTGAAGCTTGCATTTTGGGCAAGCAACATAGGCAGTCTTTTAATTCAGGCAACTCTACAAGGGCTAGAGCACCATTGGAGTTGGTGCATACTGACTTGGTAGGCCCTATGCAAAATCTGTCTTTTGGCAAAAGTAGATTTTTTATGACCTTTATAGATGATTACAGCTGTAGGACATGGGTCTATTTTTTGCAGCATAAGTCTGAAGCATTTGATAAGTTTTTGTTATTTAAGGCCCAGGCTGAAAAGGAGAGTGGACACTTTATTAAGGTCCTAAGGTCAGATCGTGGAGGGGAGTATACCTCCAATCAATTTGTAAATTTCTGCAGGAAAAATGGCATCAAGAAGGAGCTCACAGCCAGTTATACTCCGCAGCAAAATGGAGTGGCTGAAAGAAAAAATAGAACCATTGTGGAGATGGCAAGGAGCATGATGAAAGCAAAGGGACTCCCTATTGAATATTGGGGAGAGGCTGTAGCAACAGCTGTTTATCTGATAAATAGGAGTCCAACAAAGGCAGTCCGTGATAAAATCCCTCAAGAGGCATGGACAAAACAAAAATGGTCAGTTGAGCATTTGAAAGTGTTTGGGTGTGTAGCCTATGCACACGTGCCTAAAGAAAATAGGCAGAAATTGGATGACAAGGGTGAAAAGTGTATTTTCACGGGCTACTCTACAGAGTCCAAAGCCTATCGGCTATATAATCCGGTCACCAAGAAGATAATCATCAGTAGGGACGTGGAGTTCCTAGAAAGTGAGTCGTGGGATGGAAAAGTTGACAGTAATACTGATATTTCTGTCTCCATACCCCTTAAGGATGAAGAAGCTGCAGAGCGCAGATGCGCCGGAAACCTACAGGAAGCTGACAGTTCAGAAAATAGCAGTAGTAGCTCCAGAAATTCTCAGCAGAGAAGATGCTCCGGAAACTTCCAGCAGGGAAGATGCTCTGGAAACTTTCAACAGGAAAGATGCTCCGGAAACTTCCAGCAAGGAAGATGCACCGGAAACTTTCAACAGGAAAGTTGCTCCGGAAACCTACAGCAGCAGACTTCTTCATCAGGCCAGCAGCCAAGCAGCTCCGGAAATTCAAACCCCACTCTCGCCTCCCTAGTGCCAAGAAAGACTAAGAGTCTAAGGGAGATCTACCAAGGTGAAAGGTATGATGAAGCTTTTAATGAGAGTGTAAATTTCGCATTATTTTCTCATAGTGATCCTATTTATTTTGAGGAGGCTGTAAAAGAACAGAAATGGTGTGAAGCCATGGATGAGGAGATAGATGCAATAGAAAGAAACAAAACATGGGAGCTCACTGATTTACCCAAAGGGAAATCAGTTATTGGTGTCAAATGGGTCTACAAGACCAAATGTAATGCCGAAGGAAGAATAGAAAGGCATAAGGCAAGATTAGTTGTCAAGGGGTACAAACAGCAGTTTGGGAGAGATTATGATGAGACTTTTTCCCCTGTTGCAAGGATGGAGACCGTGCGGGCAGTCATTGCAATTGCAGCCCAGCACATGTGGAAGGTTTATCAAATGGATGTGAAGTCCGCCTTTCTCAATGGAGTCTTAAAAGAAGAGGTATATGTGGAGCAACCCTTTGGATATGAAGTTCCAGGTAAAGAACACAAAGTATATAGGCTGAAGAAAGCTCTTTATGGGCTGAAACAAGCTCCATGGGCATGGTACAGCAGGATTGACTCATACTTGATGAGCAATGGCTTTAGCAAAAGCGATGGTGAGCCCACTCTTTACATCAAGGCAGCAAATGGTAAGGTTTTAATTGTTGTCTTGTATGTAGATGATTTAGTATTTACTGGGGATGATGATTTCCTCATTGCTGATTTTAAAAATGCCATGAAAAGAGAGTTTGAAATGACAGATTTAGGACTCTTAAGATATTTTCTAGGCATAGAGGTCCAACAATTGGATAATGGCATCTTTATTTCACAATCAAGTTATGCCAAACAAATCTTGAAAAGATTTAGGATGTTGGACAGCAAAGCAGCCCCAACCCCAACAGCTACAGGTCTGAAGTTGAGTAAAGAGGACAGCAGCAATAATGTTAACCCAACTCTCTATAAGAGCATGGTTGGAAGCCTCATGTACTTGACAGCTACAAGACCAGATTTAATGTATGCGGTAAGCCTGATTTCTAGGTTCATGGAGCAACCTAAGGACACACACTGGCAAGCAGGTAAAAGGATTCTCAGGTATGTCAATGGCACAAAAAACTATGGCATAATGTATACCATTTCTAATGAGTTTCAGCTGGTTGGGTACACTGACAGTGATTGGGCAGGAAATGTGGATGATAGAAAGAGCACATCCGGATATGTTTTTCACTTGGGTTCAGGAGCAGTTTCATGGGCTTCCAAGAAACAACCGATTGTTGCTTTATCCACAGCAGAAGCAGAATACATAGCAGCGAATGCAGCAGCATGCCAAGCTGTGTGGCTAAGAAGGATCTTAGCAGATTTGAGAGAAGAACAAGAGGATGGAACAGTAATTTTCTGTGACAATGTTTCATCAATTGCCTTGACCAAAAATCCTGTGTTTCATGGAAGAAGCAAACATATTGAAATCAGGTATCATTTTATTAGAGAATTGGTTGAGAATAATGAAATTAAAATGGAATTTTGCAGGTCAGAGCAGCAGCTCTCAGATATTTTTACAAAGGCTTTGTCAAAAGAACCTTTTGAGCGCCTAAGATATAGGCTAGGTGTGCAGGAATGCTCCAGAACTTCAGTTCTGGAAAACACAGAGAAGCGCAGGTGCGCCGGAACTTCAGCAGACAGTTCCAGAATGCAGATCAAAGGAAAACAGGTTTGCGGAAACTTTGCGCCGGTGCTCCGGAACTTTTGTGGCGATGCGCCGGAAGTTTCGCAGAGTATTGAAGAGCAGAAACTTTTGCGCCGGAAACTTTGCTCCGGAAGCATTGCGCCGGAAGTTTCCAAATAATGATGAAGAGCAGAAAGAATCAAGATTAAGGGGGAGTGTTGGAAATTATAATCTTGAGCAACCAACGGCAGGTGCATTAAATGCACTGTCAGTAGAAATCAATTTGGATTTCTTTCCCCCCTGCCGTGCTTGACTTTCTTGCTGTCCAGTAAGTACTTTCTGGCAGCAATTTATTATTGGTAGGTAAGTTCAAATTTTGAGCGCCAGTTTTTGTGTATTGGCTGAAAAGCCAAAAGTAAGAGTTGAATGATTATTCTGTGCAAGAGACAGACAGTAGTTTCCTGGGAGAGACAGAACAGAAAGAAAAAGTTCAGCAGAACACAGAACAGAAGGAATGTTCAGGAGCAACTGAACAGTGAAGTTTAGGAGCATCTGCCGCAGCAGAAGAGAGTCAGTGAGTCTTGCGCCCGTGCGCCGGAAGTGATCCCACACGGAGCAGCAGCGCAGAAGCGCCAGTGCGCTGGAAAACGCACAGTTTCTGTAGTATAGTTGTACAGAGCTTTTGCTCTGAATACTTTATATGTAAACAGTTTATGACTGCAATATTTTTTTTGAGCAAATAGAATATTGAAAATGTTGCAAATATTTCTGTCTCCACTTTTGTCTGTCTCCTTCTATTGAAACACTTCCGCTGTGCATGTTTTTCATTCTTTGCCTGGCATAGGAGTATTGAGTTATTTTCCTGTCAATTTTGAGCTTTCCTTTTCATTTGCGTTTATGTGTAAACTCCAAAGCAATTCCCAATAAATCCATCTGTGCATATCCTACAATCATCGAAGTCCAAGAAACCACCTTTGGTTGTGCTAAATTTAAAAGAAAATCACCAGCTTCTTCCATTCTTTCGTTCTGCATACAACCAGAAATCATAGCATTCCACAAAACCACATTTCCTTCAGGCTTTAGACGCTGGTAAGGATATGGAATTTGGCTTTACACCTCTAAATTGCTTTTCTTGAAAGTTTCGAAGCCTTTTCTCCAAATCTGTTTTGTGCATATTCTACAACCACAACATTTCATGAGATCACATTTCTCAGAGGCGTGCTTCAGACAGAACACGTGGACTGTCTATGCTTCCCTCATTCTGCATTCACGTCTCCCAGTGCATTCACAAGGTCCTTCAGCAGTAGTCTCCATCATGGTTGTCGCTCCTCCAGCTCTCCCTCGCTGGAAATAACCTTTCGCTTCTCCATTTTGGCATATTCGCAGCTTGAAAATAAGGCTTTGACGGAGGTTGTAGAGTATGTTTATTAAGAAAAAAAAAATTACGGCCAAGATTCTAATGATGCGCACATTTAGGTTTCAACATTACGGCATCCTTTATCCTATAGCTGCACTGGTGTTGGGAAGGGGCGTGGAATTTGGCTTTACACTTGCTAAATTGCATTTTCTTGAAAGTGTCTTAAGCCTTTTCAACCCACCCATGTTGTGCATATTCTGCAATCACTGCATTCCATGAGTAACCTATCACAGCTGCAGAATATGCACTTTGGAGGGTGTATAAATTTTACATCATGTCCCTAATACCATTTGCAACCTGTCACAATAGCAACACTTGAACATAGAAGACTGTAGAGGTGTAAATAACTCTCCTGATTTTGTTGGCAACCTGTCACATCTGTAGTACTTGAAAATAGAATGTTGTAGAGGTTTAAATAATCTCTCTGATTCCATTGCCAGCTTGTCTCAGCCGTGGCATTTGAACATAATAGGAAGTTTCAAGGTTTAAATAACCTGTTTGATTCTTCTGACAATCTATCGTAGTTGCAACATCTTGATCTTCTATGCCTTGATCGATGTCCATACCCTGCTCAAAATCTTCCAATTTGGCAGGCAGAGGGGATGTTGGCAAGAGTTGTGGAGCCTGACTTCATGCCTGCCAATTACACCTGCGGGATATCATTTGTGTTAAACCATACTAAGCAAACTATAACTTTGTTTCATTTTCATATAAACCTAAATTGTGAGCTCTCTCGAAATAGGAAGAATGTGATGATTTTAGTCAACCGAAATGCCTAGCCCTGTAATACAGTCGCTTGACCATTTTTACCATGTACTTATTAAGAGTAGAAAACTCCACTTTGGTATTACTTTTCTTCAATTATTATATTTTGACACTCCTTTAAAAGAAAAATATATAATCCGCTTATAGAATTTAACATCGTGAGTGCATTAAGTTAGGTTACTAATTTAGCATAGTATGTTGATTTAATGATCAATTGCTAATATAACTTTTAGGATGAGTAAGGAAATCATAATAATTGAAACTTTAGGAATTCTATAGAGTATTATCAAATAGTATATTTTACTATTGGTTAAGAATGACATCAATTCTATATTCTTCTATACTATCAAGACTCTAATTTAATTGTGATAAGTTCAATACTATATTCCTTGGTGATTAGTTGATTTGGAAAATTTAAATAGAGGAATTGGGAAGAATGAACTAGTTTATCTTATAATAGCCAATGCTTGTTGAATAGTTACTTCAAGTTATAGTGGAGATTAATCCCAGTAGGTAAACTAGCGGATTATTGAAAGAGTGTGTTACTAAATTTAATTTAGAGATTTAAAATTTGTAATTGTTAATTGGAGGGGTATTACTATAAAGAACATTGGATTTGGTTGTTCAAGGTATTATTCTATTTAAGTAACCAATTCATTATGTTAATATAGGTGGCTATGGAAATTAAATTTGTAGGGGAAGAAACAAAAATTCTATTGTAGACTATGCATGGCTTTGATTTAAATTATGCTATTTGACTATGTTCTTTTAGAAAATAAAATACAATAAAATATAAATTAAAATAATCACAAAATCATTTGTAAGTCAAATCTAAACCCTCATGGAATTATGTGAATATGCATACATGTATTGTAATGTAAAGATATTTAGTAAAAGATTACATAAGATAAATTAGAAAGGGAGAGAATGTATATCATTAATGAATTTTCCTATAATTAAATCTAATGCTAGAATCAATGACCTAAATTGCATGTTCTTATATTGATGAAACACTTTATTGTAAGGGGGTTGGTTTAGGGTTAAAATTATAATCAAGTTAAAAATACAAATTTTCCTTTCTTGGAATATCATTATTGTATTATAATAAGTTGTAATTTTAATAGGGTTCCATTTTACCTTGTTAGTGAATTTAGGAACCAAATAAGTAAATATTGATGATTAAAATATTTAATTAAGTTGAGTGAATTAAAGGTTATAGAATAAAATATTAAATTTATAAGTAATCTTTAATTATATTATTATGAAGGAAAGGTATTTCGTAGATTAAAATTAAAGAGTTATATTTTTAGAAAAATATGAGTAAATATAGTCCTTTTATAATATTAAATATTTAAGTAATTATCTTTTAAGAGAATTAGTTAATTAAGTTAATTTTAAAAGAAAATATAGAATATATGTTTATATGATGTTGAATGGGAATTTGGAAATCTCGTTATTCACTGAATTTTGTACATCTAATAGTGTTACTTTCTATAGAGTATGTTTATTTATTATGTGTGGCGTTATGTAAATATAGTATTGTATCGTGAAGATTAGTATTCTTCAAATAATCTAATTCAAGATAGATATATTCATATAGTGGATTTATTTATTGGAAAGTAGTTTTAGGGTTAAGGATTTAAGAGATAATGCTTTTATAAAAGACTAGGAAGTTACTTAATAAAATAACTCTTTTATTCAAGTGAGTAATTGGAAAATAATACGTAAAAGAAATTTATATAAAAATAATTATATGCATGCGTTTGTGCATTATTAATATTTATGTGATTGCTCAATATTTACAAGTTAATGATGTAAATAGGGTAAGGGCAATTGATTTAATTATACCTAGGGCATGATCAAACAAAATGTATTCTATTATAATGATTTTCTAATCATAGTATAAGGTTATGTTGGTCTAGCTTAATGGGTTGACTATCTATATATGTATATGAAGATGTAGGTTGTATTAGGGTTAGAGAGTTAAGAGAATGTTCTTGAAGAGATTAAAGCTATTGTATTAGATAACGATTGGATAGTTTATGGTAAATGGTAATATGGGAAATATGTGAAAATAATGTTGTAATAAAAGGAGTATTTTCCCTTATGGTTAATGAGCTTGTTGAATATGTTAGTTACATAGTTTTCTTCTAATATCTTATGGGTCGTGAATGTACTCACGCTCATGTTTCATTGATTGTTGGTGCCTTGTTATTTGATTGTAATACTTGAATAAGTGCTCTCATTATATAGGGAGTTGATTATCAAAAGTGTGAATATTTTGGTTGGTTGTTCGTGCTGAATTATAGGATTGGTTTTCAAGTTGAGATGTGCCCGGTTGACTTTTATCATTGTCCTTTGATTCTACACTAGTTGTCTCTTTGTAGATTTTATATAGATATTCTGGAGTTCCATGATGTGAGTCTTTCTTTTGTGTTAATTCTGATTGAGGAGACTTTATGTAATGATTTTCTTGTAGTCATATTTTGAGAAGATTGGGAACTTGAAATGTTAAATTACCTTCAATGGGAGTTTGTGGATTTTCAGTATTTTAGGCTTCTAAAGGAAATGGAGAAACTTGAATTATATTGATTTTCCATGATTGGACCTTTGTGATTCATTGATCCTATTTCTGATTTTGAGTTCTTATGGGTGGTACCTCCTTTATTCTTGTGGGTTTGGGGTGTTATGTGCACCTTGGTTTTTATGTGAGATGAGGTACACCCCTTGCATGTTTTGGTTTGGGTACCCGTAGGGAGTGGCTCTTCATGGGGGTCTGGTGCACAAAGGGGTTGTTAGGGTAACCCATGGAAGAGTTTCCTAAACAAGTGATAATGTAACTAATGAACTAGTGGATTTGGGTAGTTAAACACTAAACAAGATTAATTATGAGCCTCACCCATACTGTTAGTGCTTTCACAGGCTAAGGATGGAATGAGAAGACCTGGTTGGTAAGATCACTTCCTTGTCCTCACGAAAGGTAAGTGGTCTCGCTTGAGTCACTCTATGGAGTGGCGCCTTAAGATAGGCAACTAGGATAACCATAGATGGAGGCGATACCTTGTGATAGGTTGCCTGGATAATCCATGTAAGGCCATGCAATGACTCTCTCCTATAGTACCCATTTATTTTCCCTTGTTTGGTTGCCTCTGGGAGTGTTGTTTGAATTTTTGATGTTGTTGAGGCAATTTGTTCTTGGTGTTTGTTGTTGAAGCCTCCAAGTTCTATCTTTTAGTGTTGCACACATGCCTCATGGCAACTTGATTGATGTTAATGAAAGGTTCCCATGATCTTTATTGTTGGTTGATATTGCGATTTCTTTTGAAGGCTTTGGATCCAATTATTGTTGGAACCTCTTATGGTTATTTAGTGTTGATCTATAA